>JAKMXF010000313.1:2267-214674 GCA_024704765.1 Oopsacas minuta | reverse complement strand
ATTTAGGCTAGCCCAGATTAACCCCCCTTCTGGGGGTTAATCTGGGCTAAAGGGTATACTCTGGGCTAGCCTATATTAACCCCGGGGCTTAATCTGGCCTAGCCCAGTTTATACCTGGGGGTTAATCTAGGCTAGCCCAGACTATACCCGGGGTTAAACTGGGTGGGGAGGCTAATCTAGGCTGTTACACCGGTACATTTGAAAAAGGTAACTAACAATGTAAACATAAATGTAGACTAAAATCAAGAGCCAATCCAGCAAAGCCGATGTCATTTTCGAACTCAGCACAGCAAATATAGTCTAAATTCAATCTAAAATCTTAGGCAACAGAAACAAAAAATATTTTTGTTGGACAGTGTAATTCATGAGTCCAGACATGGCCTACTATATACACGGCAAGCTAAGCAAAGAATTGTCAAAATAATATCCAGGCCATTGATTGTATTCTGATTGATCATGGAGGATTGCGGTTATCATTACAAAATCAACTGTAAATAGGTTTCTACATACGGCGGAGAGACATCTAGGATACTTTTGAACCTACTTTCTAGTTATTATAACCACAACGACGCAATCAAAGTTCACCTTCAATAATGGTAATTATTTTACTAATAAATATCAATATTATCGACAAACCCACAAATCCCATGAAATGAATAATTATTCGTATTAACTTAGCACAAAACACAATAGAAAGATTTATTAAATAAACCTATAAAAATGGTTAACAAATGTGACTTATTTAGTGTTCACATACATTTTTTGATGGAATTTCTTCGATTTCTAGGATTGACTTTTAAATGTTGTTTTTACGGCGAATATCACTAAAATTATTATTTAACGAGTGTTAATGAAAATGAAGATAATATTTAGATTACTAAAACTAACATTCAACAAGTGGAAGGTATTTTGATAAAAGGATTAGTTTAAGCTTTGAGAATTTCTGAAAAAATTGATAAATATGAAAAGAAATTACTGTATATAGGCATGAACTTTGATTGCGTCATTGTGGTTAAAATAACCTGGAAAGCAGGTTCAAAAGTATTCTAGATGTCTCCGCCGTATGTGGGAACTTATTTACAGTTGATTTTGTAATGATAACTGCAATTCTTCATGATCAATCAGAATATAATCAATGGCCTGGATATTATTTTGACAATTCTTTGCTTAGCTAAACGTATATATAGTAGACCATGGCCCAGAGTATAGCTGGATACAATTATTTTCACATATTCATCCTTTCTCAAATAATATTCTCTCTAATCCAAAATTAAGAGCAAGCATAGCGAGCGATCGGAAATTATATGGTTCAACCTCTCTAGAAAACGTCCTATCCAGTATGCAGGGAGCGCAGGGAATTAGGGATATGATTGGCAATGTTTGGCAGGTTTGGGTGAAAAAAAGCATAAGCACTCAGATGAAGATTTCAAAATAATACTGGGGGATAAGAATCAACTTGGTGGGTTAATGCTTAATGATGCTCGATTCTATGCATATTCGACACAATACGTAAATCCTCTAAGTCAAGTAAGAATAGTTCATGTTCAAATATGGCGGTGATGGCACCCTCCCCCACAGTCCCCCTGTTACACGCTGGCTCAACAAGTGTATGGAATATTGAGTAATGAGTTGAGATACAGAAATCTCGTGGTTCTGGTAGGGTCAGGTAGAAGTCGAGATCGATCAAGGCCTCAACCGCACAGTGTGGCAAAATGGCCATAATGGGGAAATAGGTAAATGAATCTGTATTATCGCCACAATTATACTTACATATACTAAATCGACACTGTAGATTTCAAAAATACCAATGATTATTTAGTAGCACGACTATAAACCTAGTTATGACGTAATTACTGACATTTTCTAATTTTTAACACTTGTGGTTCATTAGTGAGGATATTATGAAAGTTGATAATACATGCATGTCATGGTCTCTATTCTGCTATTTGATAACGTACAATTTAATGACCCTTAATTATGTATGACTATTGGATATACTTATTATCATAAATCATCTGATAGTATACTATTATATAATATCTCTTGGAGGCTATTTGCAACGTCTCTTTTCTTCTTTGCGTGCATCAAACGATTCTGTACTAAGATGGGGTCACTACAACATAACAACCTGACTAAAATATCTCTAACATTATCAGTGAAAGAAGTTTTTCTTGCAAGATTCTCCCGATACCGCCTTACAAATTTATTGCAGGATTCTAAACATTCCTCAGAGAGATTCTGTAATCCCTTACCATTATTATAAGCACCTATTAACTGAAACGAATGGGCAAGTAACTTGTGCAAAGATGGAGTGATGCTTGCCCATGGGTACTCAATTAGAATAAATTCGTACGTTTCTTTGCACAATTCTTGCATTTTGTCACAGTTAATCAAGTCACCACTGTTGAGGAGTCTTAACAAAACAGATAGATTTGTCTGGATCTTCTCTAATGATATTTTATCTGAAGGATTAATGGAAGAAGTGGCCCACGTCAAAAAGTCTCTCTTATTTAAAAAGCAGTCTCGCGCAATGTTACCAGTGGTTGAAGTGCCGCCCTGGCTTGAAGGGATATCGACACTGAAATTACATCTTTCCTGGAGTATAACTCGAACCCGTTTCATGGAAAAATTTACTTTCGAGTTTGATGGCGCCCATACCTTGTGTCCTGCATCAAGATGGTATATCAACAGCATGAACCACCTGAATACACAAAGGTAAGCATGCAAAGGAGATGCAGCTATAATATCGATGTTAGAAGTTGGTTGATGCGTAATACCAACACGTTGATTTGATGGGAGTTTCAAGTAATCTTCTTCATCAACCTCTTCAAAAAGTTGCCGAGCGTCGCTAATTAGTCTGTTAATAGGGAAACCAGAATGGGCCCATTCTAAACTTTTAATTTGGCTATCCGTTGCAGTACACAGATGACAAGAAGCCCCACCAGCTCCATCCAGCAATCCTGCCATCTTGGTATCAAAAAGGGAACGGACTATCTCGACCTGTGCATGGCCTCCAATAAGAGATAACCCATCCTGTATGATATGGTCTGTTTGAGGATTGACTATTGTATTCATGATAAGCTTTACACTAGAATAATCTTCTTTCAGAGCTATCAGTGCTACTGGCCTAAAGCAGAACGGAGAGTTGGGTGAGCTGTTATAGAACACGTCATTTCCAAGTGTGTCTGTAATTGATATTACTTTGAATCCGAACAAAATGAAAGTTTTTGTGCTTAATGCAGAATTGTTGCTTTGTTGGTTATAGGTTTGATGACAACCGGAGCCATCCAATCCATCAGATATCTTAATTTTGAGTGGGTAGTGTGAATCAGGAACTGGGTCTAATGTTGAAAGCAAGCGTTGAATGGTCAGACTAAGGATGGAATGATAAGAGACGCAAGTCCCAATTGACAATGCTTCGGGGTCTCTGACTATTTCCATTTCATTTATTAGGCTTATTTCCCTACGATATTGCGAGACAAGTTTATAGGAAGGAAGCTTAACATCACCTTTGAGAATTCTTTTCAGATTCGTGTATTTACTCGCCCCAATTTCTAATCTGTCCAATATATAAGCACATTTAGAGATTTGTACTTTGTTCAATACACCGCTAAAAGATCCCTTATCAATTATTTCTCTGCACATGTCTGAAGTATCACGGTCATAGGATTTATTTGAGACTAATTCTAAAGCTAGAGCGAGTAGTTGTTTAGGCTCAATCTTTTCTCTCTCTCCTAAAAAGTCCACATGCTCTAAAAGAACACCAAGTCTCGATCTGGAAGTCTTCATGTGACATTCGAGAATATGCTTCCGGGATTCAGTTACAATCTGTTCTGAAAAGTTTCGATTTTCAGAATCAGTGACTAAAGAAAATTCAGGATCAAGCGATATTCTCTTTCTTGGATTGGATATTGTTAGATGAGTAGAGTGGAAAATCATATTATCCCATGTTTCAAGATCCTTCCTGCGGTAAGCCTCTCTGGATGTTAGAAGTGATTTAAATTTTAAATGAAGAGTAGCAGTTTCTTCTTCGGATAAATGGTTGTTCTCAATAAGTTTCCTAACAGAGACTGTAACACTTCTTCCATTCGAAATATACAAACTATATGCCTCATTGTTGGTGATTAGTACAGACATGATCCGCAAAAGGGCTACTTTAACATAGAAACATTATGATATATGATTGTAGAGTATTGGAATAACTAATAACCAGCAAAATATAGAATTTTACTGAAAAAATTTAAAACGTATGAAAAATATATTTTTCGGATTTTTGTCCGGTCCGGACAATGAATGACGTGATAAATTTTTGGGCAGCTTTTGGCAAGCCTGGAAAGTGATTAAATAGTTGACTAAATATAGTAACATTACTTATATATTAATAACGTTTTGTCAAATTTTGTCAAACAAGAGATGCTACACTTCAATCAATGAGAAAAAATTCCAAATTATAACTTTGGGAGGGCCAAACTAGACACCCGGAAAAAAGTACAAATGAATATCTAGACTAACCTATCAATGATTAAATTGTTGTTACAATATAGATTTATTATCAGAAGATGTTTTTCACTCTTATATTTAGTATTTACATCAAATATGATTACATACATTAGGGCATAGGAATTTGAGGTTTGAAAATATATATTTCTATTATTAGAAACACATAACAAAGTTGTGCGTAGTTAGGATTCCTAACTGCTTCTAATGCTGCCAATGATATTTTCGTACTAATTGAACTATGGAGAATTCGAAAAATGCATTGAAATATGTTTTTTAAAATATGCCTATTTCCCCATATTGCCACACTGTGAACCGGTTCCGTGATAATTATATATAATTATATTAAATAAGGATATTTAAATAAGTAAAAATAAAATTTTGGAGTGAATGGTATTAAAACAATTTCAGTTCACTATCTACACTAACTGCTGTGTAGGTCGAATAATAACCTCATGTACACAAACATGTGCAGGAGTACTCAAGAGGTAAAGCACAGATTGACTCACATCTCTAGGATCCAAACAACTATTCAATTTGTAATACTCTTCACCTCTTTGTTCGTCATTCATGAGTTTGAGATGGAATGCTGTGTGCACGAGACCAGGAGATATTTGACTTATTTTGATGTTTGATTCCTTCTCACTCAATTCCTGTCTTGTACCCTCCGTTAAGGCAGTAACTGCGTGCTTTGAAGCAGAATAGAAATGATTTCTAGGAGAGGGAGGCACCACGTGTCCTACAATACTACATATATTGATAATATCCCCGTTATCAACGCCACAGGATAGGCTATGTTGATAAAACTCCCGAGTACAAATAGATAAACCCAGAATATTAATATCTAAAATGTTCTTCCAACACTCAGTATCACCAGTTAACAGAGGTGCGTCATGTCCAACTCCAGCATTATTCACCAATATGTCTACACTACCATACTTTTTGCAAGCGAATTCGAACATAGACTTAACTTCATGTTCAATCCTCACGTCACACTTGAATGCTGATATATGTCCGCTCACCTTGTCATTCAGATCAATACATAGCTCTTCAATCCTAGAAATACTCCTCGCACATCCTACAGCTCTGATCCCTCTACTAGCCAATGCTTTTAATAGATCTAAACCGATTCCAGATGATGCACCAGTTATTATAGCTACTCTTCCTGCTGATTGTTTCAACTTCTTATTGCACGTATCTATACTTTTTTCAGCCATAGCATTGACCATTACTAATAGAATAATTATATTTATTTAGCAGATACTTACTGCAAGATATGTAGTATTCTTTGATGTGTCGAATAAACGTGATTCTACTTACAGCTAAACTCATAATCATAGTTATCACATAAAACGAAATTTTTTAAATCTACAGAAATAAATTTGTCAATTGCGTTTCCTTCGCTACAAAACGTTAACGTATACATAGATAACTCAAATCTTAGCTAACGAAGCGAAGATCACTCTGTCAACTATAATATAATACAAAAAGCAAGTATTACTTATAATAGCAGCGAATTGTAGCAACAACAACAACAACAACAAGATTTTCAGAATTGAGCCAAGTAGAATTGATGTTATAAGGCAGATTATCTAAGAACACGTTTCAAACGAAATATGTTTTGCCTGCTCTCATCCGCTGTAAATGTTATTTCCTTCATTACTGAATTCCTGAAATAAAGTGCATAAACCGAATGGATTTCTGTTTCAAAATTCATAAGCTATTATTTACCAATCAAAAGTTTAGAATCATTAAGTATATAATCTTATACCTAATGATTTATTATTTCAACATATACAATTATAAAAATATGCAAACAAATCTGACGGTCGATGATTCACTTAAAGTGAAGCGTAGTTATTCTAATTTAGAAAAAGCTCGACAGCTTCCGAGAGAAAACAAGTTCAAGAAGACAGCGAATGTCTTGATTGACAACTTGAGACGGATGAATTCACTTATGAACAGTGCAGAAGAACATTTGAAGGAATTAGTAGTTAACACAGCTGAGGCAACTGAGTGTAGAGAAGATAACTTTACAAAAGTTCCTAATTTTAATTTCAATAAATTCAACGCAGACATCAGATGCGGGAGAATATCAGAAACAGCTAAATCTATTCTGAAGAAGGATCCTACCAAGAGGACGGAGGAGGAAGCAAGACAACTTTGTAATCTGGTGAGGAATTATCGTAAAATATAAATATACACATGTGTGTTAGTTGAATAAAGCAATATGTTGTCGAGCCTATAGTGCAGTGTGTAGAAAATACAAAATTTAATACCTACGTATTATGATTAAACCTACTAGCCTCACAGTGATAGTTTAGATATGAAGATAACTATAACATGCCTTAGAATCTAATAAAATATGAGTTCTCTGAATATCATTCATATTTAATAATTCAACTTTCTTGAGGCTTTCATATGTGAAAATCGTATGTTTACCAATAGAGTGCTAGTAAACAATGGGTGATGGATCGTTTGTCCGATTTAGGATGATGAACCGGTCCAGATCGCTGCATCTCTGATCCCTATGTAGTAGTATTATAAAAAGTATAATCACTGCATATGCATGGCTATACTTTAAAGTAAATAATTTAGAAGTTTGAAGGGATGACCAGCATTTGTAGTGTAATACGTGCTAAGTTGAATACTCCAATGGTAGAGCAGAGTAGTAGAAATGGATACCTGTAGATGTATAGCGTAAGTATTAAATATGTAGTTGTGTACAGATATGGACTCTAGCCCTTTCAAAGGCTTTATTCCGATTCAAACCCCTCTTAATGTCTACAAATGCTATGTAACTATGTCTTGTCGAAACATAAAAAGATTTAATTAATGTATCCTAATTAGAAATTGATTATTTATACAAATAATAATTAGTAAGCTTATTAAGTATCCGAATTAGAGGGTAAGTGATAGCAGATTCCCTGAACTCCTAAGTTAGCCTGCCAACTCTTGAAACCTTTTTCAGTGAGTGCGTCCTTCAATATAGGAATGCGCTTTTCATTTTCAGGTGTGACAAGAGCCAGCATACAGCCCCCTCCACCACTGCCTGTTACCTTGCTAACGAATCCTAAACGTTGAGTAAATTGATGGATGTTATCTAACTCAAGACGACTAACACCTATCGCACATAGCAGCTGATGATTAATGAAGATCAAATCTTCTAACAGTTTGTAATCTGGAGCTGAGTTTTCAGAGAGTATTCGATTGAATTCCTGACAGCAACGCTCACTAATAGCGTCGATGCTAGCAAAAATAGGGTCAAATATTTTAGGGATCTGCATTTGCTTATCTTTCACTGCAAAAATCATTTTTTGTGTACTTTTGGGGATACAGCTGTCAATAACAACAAGAGAAATTGGTGAATCAGATGAGAAAGCTTTCAAAGATGTAAACTGCCCTTCTATAAATCTCATGGTGCCACCGTGAGTACACAGAGCATTGTCGATTCCAGATGGATTGCCATGCACAATTCTTTCTGCCGCAAACCCCCAGTTATTGATGTGTCCCAAATTTTCGCGAGTAAAGTATCCCTGTTTCATTTCGCCCTTACTCATTGCATTTTTAAGTTGCGCTATAGTAATGTCCATGTTGTTGACACTTGGGAGCTGAATATTATTAGCTAGAACCAAGAAGAGAGCAGATACACACACAGAAAGAGCTGCAGAAGATCCTAATCCAGAACCTAGAGGAGCTTCGGTGTCTACTTCGACACAAACATTTTGAGTCAAATCAGTCTTTCCACAAATAGAAGCGAAGAGAAATACAAATACTAACGACCCGACGAATGCATAGGAGTTTGAGTCGGAATCAGCTTGAGAAGCTAACGTTTTCAATTCGTCTAACATCTCGGGGTACTCAGTTCCCACCTTACTCTTGATAGAATCCAAAGGCCAACTTACATCAACATCTATCTGCGGCATTTTAAAACTAATTACCACATTATCCGCGTCAGATGATAATCTTGTATTTTTTAGAATCGCATATGTACGCAAGTCAATGCTGGTTCCTATAGCAGCCTTACCATACACTACTGCATGCTCTCCATGTAGGATTATCTTTGCAGGACAAGATACGGCATATGTAGTGGGTAAACATTCAGCCATAATAATAGGAATTGGCTAGAACTAAATAGCTAATGAGTAACTGAAAATAGTAATGAAAATATAAATTGCTATAAAACAATATCTAAATACAGTCAGTAGCGTACTTCGCCTTAATATGAAGACAGTTTCATTATTAACTAATTAATTTCGCTCATATGTTATGGTTTGCATAATATTAGGGAGTATAAATTATGACAAGATTAGGTCAAATAGGAGTAGGGTTCACAAAAAGGTACCCTGACAACATTTGTCCTTAGATAACATTGACTTACCTAAATTATTTGTAGGATCCAAGTTATGAGTTTTTCACACCTTTCTAATATGCAATATTGTATTACAAGGGTATAGAAAGTTGGATATGTGCTCGATATTGGCTATCCGGAATAGACCATAATTTTAACGAGTATCGAGTTATAAGTGGATACTGACAAAACATGTGTCCTCCATGCAGTGGCGGTCCCCGTGGGGGGGGGGGGCAAACGGGACATTTGGCCAGGATTTGAAATCTTGCCCCGGCCTTGGCCTTGTATGCAAAATCCTGGGACCGCCCCTGCCTCCATGGTCTTTACTGTAACTCGGAAACGTGCCAACTTTATCATGACAAAATTTTGGATATTGTGTATAAGATAATTTAGTATTTGAACATTTTCATCAAAGATCAACATTTATTGTTCTATATCCATTATAGAGCAATATAGAGTAATTAATTTCACTAAATTAGTGCTTACTAAGCGAATTAATTGGCACATTTCGAAAATAATTTGGGTTTTCTAGATTGACGACACGTTATGTAGCCTGAAGTGAAATTAATACACACTTCCTATACGACAATAATACATTTCCTGTGTCTAGCATTACAGGATTACGAGATATCGATAAGTACACAATACTGTTTTCGGTCTAAGCTAATTTTACCGTATAACGAAGTCTGTATATTTCTGTGATTGTTTCAATAGATATACCTACATAGTATGACACAAATATTGATTGCAACCAGATTGAAATGTTGCCTAAAAGAATCTTTGTTCATTAATAATAATAATAATAATAATAATAATAATAATAATAATAATAATAATAATAATAATAATAATAATAATAATAATGTAGGTAGGCCGCATAAAGTTTTTTGAGAAATATCCTCCAACTGTTCGATATGAACTGAGCAAAGTAATAGAATTCCAGGCATACAACAAAGATAAAGTGATACAAAAGCAAGGAGACCAGGCTTGCAGCTTCTACTTCATAGTGTCAGGATCTGTCTTGGTTGAGGTAATGGAAGAAGATCAGACAACTCTGAATTTAGAAAAAACTAAGATTGTAACTGAACTGAGAGAGGGATCTTCATTCGGGGAACTTGCACTGATACACGAGTGTAAGAAAAGAGCTACAATAGTGTCGAAGGAAATGTCAGAATTACTAGTTGTTCATAAAGAAGATTTTGAAGTGAGCAATAAATTAAGGATATATTATTATTATTATTATTATTATTATTACATAGTTTCCCACTACAGAGGGATCCAAATAGCATACGAACGGACGGTTCATTAATTATTATTCATTAATTAGAATTTGAAATATTTTCGGATGAAATATAAAAATAAATGAAATATGAAGTACCTACATACATAATGATGAATTCGCTTCGGTATTCTAAAGACCAAGCGGTCAAGGTAAACAAAACAAATTCATGAATTGTAGTTGGCCAAGTTATTTCCCAGAAGTTTTATCTAGTGAGGAATAGGTTCGAATGGAAAGTTATAGATAAATTGTCAAATATTGGCTGAAATATGAGATAATGAATAATCGATTGGTGCGGGTGATGGGAAACAATGTATTGAATTGGAGTGACCTCATAGGAAATTAAAAGCTCCATGAAATTAACGCGATTTTTTGAAAATCGTTTTAATTTCCGATAACAAAGTAGTAGAGTAAGTAGACCATGGCAAATCCGGGCATAGAGACGAATTAGTATTGGAAATGATCCGAAATGTTTAAAAAAGACCTGATAGTTAGACATTCCACTGGGAATTTACTAAACTAGCAAATAAAACATGTCAGATAGTTCATAGTCTGTTACACATTTAGTCCTACTTCAAAACAGTGATGTTTTCCCAAATTTATAAGTGGGGGAACGCTCTATCCACCTAGGCGTGAAAAATGATGTAATAATTAAATTCAAATGTTAAAATACAAATATTATTACTACCATACTACTACGAGGAATTCCAATTACACCTACTACAATTTTGTTTGTTCTGTGCTAGTGATATAAAAGAAAGCGTAGACTAAAAAATATTATACATAATGTATGTGGGTCTAACTATTACAAGAATGCTAAATTCGCAAACAAAATGTTGAACGAGTGAGACATTAGTGGGGGAACGGCGTTCCCCCGCGTTCCCCCTGGAAACTTCACTGCTTCAAAATATATATATATTTACATAGCATTGTTTGAATACAATTCACTAATCCGAAAAATTATTTATTTTTGACAGTGGTTTAGGGCTGTTCGGATTAGCGAGGGTCTACTGCTACGCGAATAATCGATTTCTATATATGCGATATCCAACTCGGCGGAAGATTCAACATAATCCTCCAACTATTATAGCTACAAAAGCAATAAATATGCTAAGGGAGATGTTGACATTTGGAACATGTTAACATCTAACGCGGGAGATGTTGACATTATTGGTTTATGCATCTTCTAAATATTGTTCTTCCTAGAAAACATACACAAGACTCACCAAAGTATTGACTTCACTTTGATTTAGTGAAACTTTTGCCATCATTTTAACTAATTAACCGCAAAGAAAACAACACATTTATTGACAAACTATTTGATAAATACTTACTACCTACTACTTACTCCACATACTATCGAACTTATTGTATAATAAATACAATGAAATTGATTCTGGAAGTGCTGGAAAATTTTGACTGCTCGTCAATTTGAATCTTTGGGTTTCTCATGCCATCATAAGGAACTAGCTCCTCATTGATGTATGTTTGTATAGTGAAATGGTTAAATCAGTGTGTGTCCGATATGTTTGAAGTTTAACAATTTGCTATCATGTTCCATGTGTATAAAGTTATCTATCAAACTTACGGCGATGATAAGATAATCGACTGTCAGACAAGTAATGGGAGGTTTACGAAAGGATTGGTTATTTTCACTAAACTTATAATTTAAATATTTTCCCCTGTTGGAAATACATATATATTTCGTGACTGACGGTGCTATCCGTACCACCTTTGAATTTTGCGTTTCAGAAGCCATGAAATAACATTTCGGGAAATGTATAAACCAATAATGTCAACATCTCCCGCGGTAGATGTTAACATGTTCCAAATGTTAACATCTCACTTAGCAAATATATTAATTATGAATTTATTATGTAAAATAGTAAAGGCAAATGTAATATTTTCATTTATGTAAACATAATCGTTATAATCTGAGAATAACTATAACAATTAGTGAAGTAAATACGATAGTTAACCCTCTAGTCTTTCTAATCTAGGTTGTTATGAAAAAGATGACTGAACAGGATTGGGAGATTAGGCATAATTTCTTCAAACAGTTTAAATACATGCAATCCTGGAGTGATAGTAAAATTAGCATTATCACTGAGTCAAGCAGTATTGAAGAATTCTCTCCTAACACTGTAATATTCAGAAATTTCCCTAAGAAGGATCATGTATACTTCATAGTGACGGGACAATGCAAAGTGGTACAGGATATAGAACTATATGAGAAGAAGCTCTTTCAGGGTTATAACGAGTACTATTTAAAAAGATCTCATTCTAATCCCGATCTGTTCAGAGATTTGGGAGCAGAGTGTAAAGATGAGTCTCTATACCATGATAATGACAATCAGGAATTCACTGAAAGGTAAGATATAAAGTATGTTATCATTGTCATATTTCAGCAGTTTTACATGTATTTATCAATGTAATATTCTAAACATAGACCGAGAACGTTACTTCCGTTTGGGAAGGCTGTTATTAGTTTATATACTTGTACATACCACAGAGGGGATGTTCATTATGAACCATTTAATATGATACACGCAAATAATACACACCTAAGTTACCATTTATAATAAATTTTCTTAGAGGCTATAATTACAGTGAACTCCCAATAATATTATAACGAACTGCTCATAACCTCAGTTTCAGTTCGTTATATAACAATAAATATGTAATAAAAGTATAAAATGGAAGAATTATAATTTCCCACAGGATTTTTGTAGAGTGCTCATAAGTGAGATTGAGCGCAGCCTTTATCGCATATACATATATGAAGCCTTATGAATAGGCTCTCCACATTTTAAGACATCTAGATATAATAAGCGCGTCATTTCACAGGTTAAGCGCGTTAAATGACTTGCTTTGGGGGAACACATTATAATTATAATTATGATATAAGCAGGTATTCGGTATATTCAGCTTGGTTATAGCCGGAATTTACTGTAATTATAATTCAAATTACGTAGGATAAATTACGAGAAAGAAAACAATCATTATATCAATAATTCGAGCAATAAATACATACAAAGACATAAATAAAATTAAACTAACTCTACTGATTATTAATAACTGGTATCTCGATCCAATCTATGTAGCTTAATAGGAGTTAGGAGTATCATAAATGCAGAAGCGATGTAAACAGCGAGTTGGAACCAATTGATCCAAGTAGTTCCCAGAAAAGAAAGGCTAGCAATACCAAAGAATAGTATCATGATGATATCGAATATCAATGAAGCAGTTAGTGTACTGTTAAATTCCGCTATAGGGAACCCCACCTCAACAATAAGTTCCTTTAAGATAGGATCAACAGCTGATAAGAATATGCCGCATGTAATGCCTGTTATGGTCAGAAGTTTGTATATGTTATCTCCGATCTGAATTATATCTAAACATATAAAAGAGAAAAAAGCTAGCAATATACTAGCTGAAATGAATAGTGTAACTACCAGGAGCTTCTTTCTTCGAGGAAAGCAACCTGCTATTGTAGAAAAAAAGACAGCTGAGAAAGCTCCAGCTGTAGACATGTAGAATCCCAGCCAACCTACATAATTCTGTGATACGTGAACAGATAGTTTCCTAAGATTAGGATATAGAAATCCATACCAACCAGTATTAACCCCTACAGGTATAGCATAGCAGAGAGATAGGAGAATCAGAGGGTAGTTACGGGAATAGGATTTGATTGTTGATACAAAATTCAATCTATCAACAGTAGCACTAACACTCGGAGCTGATTTCGGTCTACTGGGGAAATATAGTACGATTAGAATAAATAGAAGAACAGCTGCTACTGCTTCTATGTACAACAGATGTAGAATTGAATTCGTTATAACAGACTTAGTACTGCTTGATATGAATGAGGACGTATTAACATCTGGTACTAACAGAGGACCCAGGATAAAAGATATTGATATTCCAATGTTGCTAGATTGCCCGCTGATAGCTGTAGCTATATTACGTTCATTAGAAGGAAACCAGTTAGCAGATAACTGTGTAGTTGCGCTTACTACAACGGGGCCAGCAAGTCCATTTAAAAACTGAGCGAAAAACAGTAGACTTGTCCCGAAGATACTAGAAGTAGAAAATATAAAGCAACGAAGAATCCCACATAGACAAACTAAGAGAGTAGCAACAACAACTCCAAACCTCAATCCTAAATGATTGATGATTAGATAGAATATGACAACTCCAGGTATGTAAGCAATAGCAGCTGAGTTTGATAACCAAGCAACAGTAGTGCCTTGATCATTTCTGTTCAAGGCAATCTCTACAGAATCTGCCATCGGTCCCCATGTATTAACAAATAGATTTTGTAGAAAGCATAACGAGCTAAATAGGAACAAAATATATAATCTAAACCAAGTAGATTTAACTTTGAGATCTGTGTTAGCTGTATGTTCACATCCTTGTATCACATTAGTATCTTCAGTTAAGAGCTTGATCTCGTCAGAATTCTCAGGAATAGAGTCATTGCTATGTGCGCTCACGCTTTGGTCAGATCCTTGATAATGTGTGTCCATGTCATACCTCTCACAATGCCTAATTAACAATCATAAAGAATACCTGCTTAGCTGTTCAGTGAATAGAGTGGCTAATACGTAATGAAGATTATTATGTGAGAATATTTACTCAAGTTTGATAATGTTGAGTGCAATACTAAATTGGTATGGGTGTAAAGTGCTGAACATAATTTATGTTCGGAGCTTATTCTAATGGTCTGTTCAAACATTACGAACGCTTCCAACGAAGATGGTGGCAAGCTTTGTGTTACTACCCTATCCATTTTAACTTCGCTACCATCTATCGTATTGAATCAAGGATACAATACAAAATTAGTATTGCATCTGTCATTCATTATATACAACTGTCAAGAATTAAAACACTGAAAACACGGTTAAACACAGCTTGAAAAACAGCATTATTCTCTCTAAAAATATCTTTTTGCGAAACTGGATGATGAGATATCATATTTTAGGTAATTGAAATGCATATTTTGATACCATATTCCTATATGTCACTAATACATGCTTCAGCTCTATCATACATATTTCTCGAGATATGTGGAAATAACAAAATTCAGTCGCATTCTCGGGGAAATATTTAGCCGAATATTTAGTCCCGAACCAAGTGTAAGTCTTATCCGAGTTCTACTGTTTTTGATATTGTTTGTTAAGCCCTATCGAATCCTACTAAATTTTGATCATAAACACGATATCCACATATTTATGAGATAAATTCGAATCAGACATTCAAATTTGAATAGCAATTTTTTGGACAATGTCCCCTTGTCAATGTGTGTTTAAACCACCCATAGACATTCAAGTTCAGGTGTGGTTCCACCCAAATTACACTAGTTGAGCTTATGCTATGTGTTACTACATACTTACCTAGATTTATATTGCATAAAATTTGTTTATCTGAAACTAACATTGTTTCTTGTTTACTAATTGGAGTAGACCTCCATTAGTGATAATAATCATCCGGTCCTGTCTTGCTTCGTATAATAAAATTAAAGATGTCACTTTAGGCTTGTGGTTCTAAGACTTAGACTAAACCCTGGTTATATATAATTTGATATACGTATACTGTAGCCGTAAATTGTAAGGGTCTACGAGGTAATGCTCTGATCTTGTGGACCAACATAGGATTCCATAGGATTCCATTTCGTTCGATATAATTAATAATATACTACTACAGGTAACTCTCAGAAATGCGCTCAAATGGTTACGGCCGATGATGCCGCGTTTCGAAGGTTTACCTATATATACTCCTGTAGTATACAAAATAAATATATGTCTGTAATAACAAAATAAAATAGAGCTTTGTTCTTTTGACAACTCTACAGCACGATACCCTACAGCAGCCTACACAACATGTTGTGCATCAAGCAGTTATTACTACAACATTATTATTGCGCTGTTAGTTGCTCGATCTGAAGCTGTACACACTTGCACAAAACCATCCTATTTCTAGCTAAATTATCATTACATAGATGCACACATAGATAGTTCTACTATATCAATCAAACGTATTCAAAGGACATAAATGAAATCATTAGTTTCAATAGCTAAGTGTGGCAATCAAACAATTGCATCAACAATTGATTAGGCCAAGGCATACTAAAAAGTGTTTTTTCAATGTCATCAAAAATTCAGTTGTGCAAAGTTCAAGAAAATGGTAAACATACTACATTTTTATACTCACGTAACGTTGAGTGGATAAAATAATTTTTTACACACACAGGAGTTACATAATTATACTCTTAGTCTGCATAATTATAGAAAAGCAAAGATCATACCTGTAGCGATGTGTGAAACCAAATGACACACACTATAAATGTACCCGTAAGACCACAAAATAATTATCTATTTAAGAGAATAAATCGCAGATAAAACTACATACACAATGTCAGCTAGGAAGGTAATTTGTAGATTGTGTACCTCATCGGTTAAACATGCTACAATTGACTACCATGTGGCGCGAGTGTGTCCAGAAGCATTTAAGAAGTGCACCTTGTGTAAGAGAGACATAAAGAGGAAGAATTTCGCTCTGCATTGTGAAAAGGAATGTTGTGAAAGCCAGAAACAAACCAAATCCGCAAAACATACATTTAATGCCACAGAAAACGAATATGTGACCTGCAATTACTGTTTTAAAGATTTTATGAAGAGTGAAATTGGAATTCATGCCAAGACACTTTGTCCTGAGAGAATGACCACTTGTAATAATTGCGGCGTTAAATTGAGGAAGAAAATATCGAAGAAGCATTTAGAGACGTGTCCTGGCTGGATTTACTCGGTTCCTAACTGCGGAAACAAGAAGCAAGAGTGAAAGCATATTTGAAAATCAACCTATTTGCCTAAAATTAGTTGTGCAATTTATATACGTATGTAGTGGACGTTAATAAATATAGCAACATGCGAAATATCCAATTTATTTGCATGCAATAATATTGTCAATGAGTAATTGAGAACTAAATTTATCTGAATAATTATTGATAAAGTGAATACTCATGTTACTGAGTACAAATACTTTGATAATTTGTTACTTTATTTAAGTTAAGAAATTCCAACTTAATTAACTAGTGTTTCCACCTTTATTGTTTTATCTAAATATTCTTATAAGATTCGGAAATATAATTTTATGGGATTAGCTAGCTCGCTATCCCCTAATTGTTTGGTTGGGGAATATTATTCCCTAATTGAATATGAGAGAACACTATCTACTGTGAGACAGGTTTGCACTGCAAGTCGCGGTAATAAATTAATCATACATTTGTCCACACCCAGGCGCGGAGCTAGAGGGGTAATATCCAAGGTATTTTAGAATGAAATTACAATAAAACAAGAATTCCATATCACAAATAATCAAGTAGCTTAGCATCAAATTGAGTTCCTTTAATATAGTTTCAATGCATTTCACTGATCCGAACGAATTATTTTGTAATTGGAACAGTGCTATTCGGATTAGCGAGGATGTACTGCATTATATTTCTGAATCTCATAACGTTTCAGTGGCGTAGCACTTCAAAAACTGGTCCGGATAGAAATAGAAACAAACGTTGGTTCTACTTGGGAAAATGGAAATATATAAAGATTAACAAGTTAGAAAACTATTTCCATGCTTTGGATACTAGCGCGAAGCAATAATTCATCAAAATAAGAAAAGTCATTGTCGGCTCAAAGCCCGACCAGCAAATTCTTCCCAAAAAAGGTCCGGCCAAAGCCGGACCTACTCCTACGCCTATGCGTTTACAAATTAACTAAACCATGCCCTACTATTTGCAAATCGTTCAACCATGAACTGGTGCTACAGTGGATATTGCTTATATAAACATCAGTCATAATAACATACCAGTTATAAGAACAATCTTCTTGAAAAGATTCTTCTTAATTCTTATATCCGATATTTTATTCTAACTTGTGATTTTATAAGCGATATCCACTGTACGAAATTAGAAACCAAAGCCAACCTCTCTCATGATAATTTTAGATTATATAATTGTATACGGTAGTCCTCGGTTATTACGTGTTGATTTGTATCCCGAGGGTGGTGTTCCTTCTAGCTTTCGGGGTGTTGTAAAAATTCTGGGGAGTACAACCAAAAATCCGGGTGGTACTGGAAATTGTGATAAATTCTGCCAAATATCCTGGGGATAGAACATTTTATGAGAAAATTCCGGGGGAATACCCAGGATTCCTTAGAGAGAACACTGCCGGGGGTACGATTATCCGAGTTCTACTGCATACACTATACATAAAAGCAACAAATAATTCTATAAATATCACTAATACTAACTAAAAATGTAAAAATTGGATTTAGCATACTGCTATGAGATACATTTGCTTCAGGCTAGCATACGTAATTCTATTTATTTCTTAATAAACATCCCTGGTATTATCTGGATTAAATACATGCAGAATAAGTCAATAACAAAGTACGTATAGACTTGTGAGGCAGATTGTATGATAATGCATGATGTATACAAGAAAAATGGTAATAATTAGTGTAAAGAAAGCGGCAATGTATGAACTAAGCCAACTTCAGGTATGTCATATACTAAATTACTAATAATGAATTTATTTAAAATAAAGTGAGCTATTCTCGTTAGTTAGTAGATGCTAATTCTCGTTAGTTAGTAAATGCTATGTAGAGAATATACTCTACTTGCTGTATGCATCTCAGTAAGGTCATAGAGGGAGAGCGAACTAGAATAATATTATTGTAATGTAGTTTACTATGCTATTACTTTCTAGGTCGTTTATTTCCTCGGTTTCCACCACTCTGTCTACGGTCGTAGTATCCACCTCTATAACTATTGTACCCACCAGGACTGTACCCGCTCCCCTGTCCGTACCCATAGCCACCTTGACTGTGACCATAGCTACCTCCGTACATGGGGTAGGGTGCATATCCTCCTCTGTTGTACCCGTGACTGCCTCCGTAGTATCCACGATAAGGCCCGGGTGGGTGGGAGCGATAGTCTCGATAGTCTCTCCTCCCTCCACGTCCCATACGGGGATACCTGTCTCTCCGGCGGTTGTCCTTGCGCGGTGCCCATTGAGGTTCTCCCTGCAGAGACAAGATAACTTTATCCTTCATTAGTTCTGGGAAACGGACTTCTGAAAACAGCTCTCCCTCCTCCGGTATGTAGAAGGCTATTTTCATTTGAGAGAGCACAGCTGGTCTAGGAATATAGTCTGCCACTTGTCTCTGTCTGTAAGAAAGGAAGTTATCGAATGGGTGTACAACAATTGCTATCCTTTTGAATCCATTGAATGGTTTCATTCTACGAGCCTGTGTAGTTTTAAAAATAGAACGAGCGTCAATAATTAAGTGTCGATCCTTCCTTGCTGCTAATTGACAAAACCCGTCAAGGAGTTGACTTTTGAAAGCTAAGGGTTTAAAGGTGGAGACTGGATCTCCTTCAAAAGTGCGCTTTCTAACAACATCTGGGAAGAAGAGAGGCTGTATAGACTCATCACACACATGTGTGTACCTCTTACCTTCGTTATTCATCATGAACTTCTCAACCCATCTGGTCTTCCCACAGCCAGGCAGTCCTATTATAAATAAAATCTCCTTATCATCCCCTATCCGCTCGCCTGGTTTAATGAGTTGTTCTTCTGTCCCGCTAGTGAGTGGGAGGAACCCTTCAGGCAGTTCGTGCTGGAAGGGAGTAGCACCAAAATTGACCTGAAGTTTGAATTGACGGGTAGCGATATGAGGGAAGAATGCCTCTCTGTTTCCTTTAGGTGTTTGGTGAGCTAATCCTATTCCAGTACCGTTCAGAGAGAAGGAAATCTCTGGAGGATCGCTTTCGAAGTTAATCATTGCGGTAATCACATCTCCTTCTGTGAAACTGGGACCATAGGCAGTTAAATTTCTATCTCGGACAATATTCCCGGAACTGTCGTAAGCGTAGGAGTTCGGAGCTGCCCCGAGGAGGAAGGGACATCTATCTGTAGACCACCCTACCCTCACTCCGGGGTCGGGGATATTGTCATGATCAATAGTCGTCTCTAGAGACTTAAGGACCTGACACTCAAACGCAAACTTACCCTCCTTCACCCCAAAGTTCGCCCTTCCCCCCGCCCATAAGAGTTGCATGGGTCCATCTTGAATGTTCTGAGCAGTCAGACCCTCATCCATAATCTGTAAGTTCAGCTCACAGTTAGCAAGGTCCAACAAGATCAGTTTCTGGTCCTCAGGAGGTATGTACGGGTCAGGCTCCAATTGCATTGTTTGGTCTGCATCGTCCTCATCTACGGTATCAGCATCTAGAGGAGGGAGCTCCTCTACTGGATCAGGCTTAGATTTAGGCTCCTGACACTCTTCATCATCCATTTTCTCTGTAGAGTCTGGAGGAGCTTTAGAGGCGTCAAAGCCTTCAGATTTAGTTTCAGGTACTGTGTCCATCTCTACGATTGGAGGCGGTGCTACTAAACAATCATGTGACGGCTGCTCTGTAATACATTCTGGGTTTACAGTCTCAGCAGGAATCTCCTGCATCTCTTTGTGTGTGTTGTATTCCTGCTGCTCTGTAGTACTGTGTACAGAGTCGTCAGGCAAGTCTGTCTCTACCACCTCTGGAGTTCCGTTTTCTGGTTCCAGAGGGATATCCTCTCCCTGTAACCGCTCATTGACCATGATATCTTGCAGTCGTTTCACTAGGTCTGCCTTCTTACCGGTTGTGTCTACGCCTCTGCGCTTCAGCTCAGCCTTCAGCTTGTCGACTTTGAGTGGACTTACGAACTCCGAAACTTCATTTTCTACTTCCTCTTTAGTTGACATATCTCATATGAAACTAATAATCTAGAAATAACACCTAATCGTGAAGTAGTATTCTAATTTCAAATACAAATCAAGGGTAATTAGTATATGTGGGAAGAGATGAAGTGTGACCCGCAACCAGAAAGAGGCAGTATACAATACTAACTATCAATAAACTGGTTTCATAATAAATATAGAAATGAAATCGTTTTGAAAAAGAGTATTTAGTCGCGATTGAAGGTACATCCGCGAATTGTGAGAAATTCACCTAAGTCAAATCAATGGCAAATTATAAGGGAAATTTATGAAATATGAGACCAGGTACAAATTGATAAAAATATTTCTAGATAATTGGTTAGTGGCTTAAGTAAATTAATTCGTAGTGTTGGAAATATTTCAGTACAGTTCGCTAATTAACAATATTTTTTATTACTTTGGAAATATACACGTGTTTTTAGGACTAACCACATTTCCCCATTGGCAACTTCTCATAGTAGAAACTGTTTGAGAATCAAAAGTCAAAACCTAAGTTGCTAATAAACAAACTTCATTGTGCTTTGATAAGGCCAATATCCATAGTATATAGTACGATCATAGGTTCATAGTAAGTGCTAGAGCTCATGTTATTTATAGGGGTTATCCACCAAACGTAAAATAACTATCCTCCAGCAGGCTTACAAAACTTAACAAACTTGACAATGGCCACGCTACCGTCCTATATTCAAAAGTCACTCAAAGTGTAGGAAAAATTCCGTTACAATCCTATGGGATTAATTTTATAGGGACGTCTATTGCTATCATGAAAAATTCAATTCATCATAGCGATAAATACGTGTATTTTTCCAAATTTAGCACAAAAATTGATTATTCAAGAAAATTTATCGTAGAATTTCCCACTTATAGTAGAGGGAGATTTCAATGGCATGAGGCATATTATTTTCTAAATTATGCCCCACTACCCACTTATAAACGTTCGTTTCTATGGAAGGTGGACTCAAATTGCCCCGCTTATAGAGGTTCCACTGTATACACCAGGGATGCAGTGGTCTGGAATGGACCACGGTTCAGATCGATCTGGACCGGTCCAAATTAACGAGCTATCTGTCTGTACTGACTTTAATACTGAGCCATTATACAAATTTATAGCCGAATACTTGCCAACATTCTGACACTTCAGTGAGTAACGGTGAAGTTGCAAAAATTGGCAAATTCGTAATCACCATACTAAGTTACCGGCCACTATGTTGCTCTGATAGAGGAATTTCCCTACCATATTTGATATTCATAATTTCATATACGAAATGTGTCTATGTTATTCACTGAAAACTCCGTTAGTGAATTTTGCTGTTTGACAAAAAGTATGGTATACCGAATGCATTATGCATACAATTAGTTAATCTCTAACATGGTCACATGGGAGGGATGGTGAAAATGCTGTTAACAGCTTACTATTGGCTGTTACAATTTTCCAACCAATTAATAGTTTAGAGTTGATTTGAGCTTTCAAATCTAATCTTTTTGCTGTTAACAGCCAATTTGAGCTAAAAACAGTCAAGCTAAGGTTAGTTTAAGCTATATGTTTCTAAATATTATCCATATTTTTGAATGATATACTTCGAATTAAGGTAAGACAAATAGGAATGGAAATATAAGTAAATTTTAGCGATAGCTGTTAATAGTCACAATTTGGCAGTTTAACATTCCTTCCATCTCTCTAAATATGTAATCGATAATAGGGATTTCCACTAATCCCAGGAAAAACTATCAGCTACAGTACAAAGAAATAGGAAAATCAATATAATTGAATTAGAATATTGAATAGTAATAATTATATTAACTAATTCGAGAAAATATTCTATTTAACAACCATAGCAAGCTTCATACCCCTTTATAAATTTAGTTCTTTACTTTATTAGATTTATCAGGGGGGCAGATTACACTCTAGAGGGGACCATCCATAGCGCCATGAATAGTCCCGGGACCATATATTACGCCATATAAGTATAGTCAGGTCGGACCATCTATAGGGCCATATGTGGGCCGAGTGGGTCGATTGGTGGATGTGGGGAACCATCCATGGCGCCAAATATGGTCCGGCAGGACATACTGTGAGGGGACCAAATATTGCATAACAGTAAAGTGTGAAAATGCATATACATACGAATTCCGAAATAACAAATTTTATCTGAAGAATCAGTAATTTGTGATTCGTCATTGTGTCGCTTAGATGTGCAAGTTAAGGTTCAAATGAACATGACAGAAAAATCCTAGGGATAATTACAGTTGAAATCGGGCTATTTTGTCCCATCGAGTTTTATTGTCGTCAAGTCAGTGTATATATTGTTTATTCGAAATTCCCATATAAAATAATCGGATGTTTTTGTCTTTGACTTCGGGTTAGTTTGTCTATATGAGAATGTAAACGATCGAAAATATGTTCGACTTATTTTGTCTTATAGAATATATATTAGTGATTTTTCAAATACTCGATTAGTACATGCCCTAATTAATAGCAAACAATATGCAGCCTTAGTGTTTATTGTCAATTGGCGTATATTAGCTATCAAAATAATCTTGTCTACTATCAGTATTTAGCATAATGAGTTTATTTGTCTATTGGGTTATTTTGTCGTTTTGGTAGTTCGATCAAATGGACAAAATACCCGATTTCAACTGTTTATTATTTTAGATAAAAGGGTAACTGGATTGGGCTTTAATGGTTGGTATAATTATACTGTTAATACGTAGTATCACACAAATTGTAAAATCTTTGATATTCAAATCACAAAAACCTCCTAGACTAGTATGAATAAGTTCCTAATGCCTTCTCTCTACACACATTGGTTGCATAAGTGGACTAAATTATGAAAAAAATTGCTTATATGTTTTTGTATTAATTAGCTCTATGAGCCTGTAACCAAACGAGATCCCCCAGTCCACCGGGTTCGGCGCCTATACCCATATGTTAGAACAGGGGCGAGTCCAGGCTTATATTTGGCGGGATTTAGCCCCCTGGATATTTTTTCAGGTATGATAGAATACTGCCCATCAATTGTAATCATTTTCCTATTCTAAAGCTACATAGTTATTCACCATATAGTCGGGTAGATTATTGTGTACCCCCACGGTAGCAAAATTCTTATTCATAATATATGTAATATGTATATATACTTTATATTTAGCGAAGTCTATATACTAGGTACGAAGCCTACGGCAAGAATTTATAGGAACACCCGACGGGTTCATAAGAGGAGGATGCCCATAACAAACTTGTTCACATTATTCCACCTTCACTGAATTTGACTAAAATGTTAAATATTAACTAGGGCATAACTAGCATTGAGGCTTAGCAGGCAGTTGCCTCCTCTCTTTTTCGGTCGTTGTCTCATCTCCCTATTACAATCGCCATCATATTGAGGCAATTATTCATTCTTGCCTCCTCGCCCTGCGATCTCTAGTTAAGCTCTAGTTTAACTACAATACAGTGATTGTGGCATAATATAGACCCGTTTATTATCATCCTCCTATTAAGAACCAGCCTATTGTCCCTATAAAATTACTCCTGTAGACTTCGTACTATATTCAGTTCGCTACATATGAATTCTCTTTATTATACACAAGAGTTTCAGTCCCTAAGAGGTTCACATTAAGCACACATGAGAGTAGCGCTGAGGGGGCTGGCCACAAAATTCTCAGTAGGCCCCTCCAAAATTATTGAAAATATTGATTATATACAGATTAGTTGAAAACTGAATGTATTTTGACAAGCTGTGCCCTCACAAATTCTGTCAGGCTCCTCAAAAATCATTTTTCCGCTTACGACCATGAAGCGACCCTAACTGTAGTAGAGTAATGGAGAGAATAATATAATTGAATTTATTTTGAAAATTATTCCATAAGTTATTGGCCGGGATATTCGGAACCCTAAACTGTAGTCCCGAAGCCAGAAGCTAAAGCCCGAGCTCAAACGGGCTTCAGGCTCGGGCCGGGCTAGCGACCTCTATAAATCAGTCAACTTAGTGTACTGTGTACATTTACATAATTTAGTATCGAGCATTATATATATTGTATTTTAGGGGTGAATTAAACGATGCCGCGACTAGAAGACAAAAAAAGATTCCAACATATAAACCAAAACTAAAAATACAAACCCACACTTGGGCTGTAGGCTACCTCACGCCAGGAGACTACTTCGGAGTTGGAGAAAAGTTGGAAAATGGACAGGTCATCGCTGAAGGAAAAGTGACTTGTATTTTGGTACCAACTTTCACCTTCATGCACCATGACAACGGAAGAACACTTGAGACAATGCGTGCGGACATTATTGAACATTACCCAAGCAAAGAATGTGCAATCAAAAGTTATAATCTAAACAAACGCTGGGATACATACAAAAAACAACTTGTTCAGGAAGTTTTACAGCGAAAAGGAAAGTTGTAAATCACATCTTTAACACAAAACAACACCTATTGTGTATTGAACTGTATAAAGCACGTTATCAATGATTATTTCATGCTATATGGATAATGATATCAGAATATAATATTATTAATATACCATACTTGTATATTATCATGTCGTAAGGGGCCTCTGTATTTAATTCTGACGGGGCCCGGCTAGGGGCCTCCGGGCACTTGTTCCCCCTTCCTATCGTATCACTTTCGCCCTTCCTTTTGTGGTGTTCCTAATTTAATCCAACCAAGTAGTATTGGTGCTACTATGCGACACTGAGTATATACATATAATTTTCCATGTTTATACATAAATATTGGGTGGCGAAGACGTAAATTCGCCACCCAAATAAATCTGCAGGGGACTATCGCACATGGATGATGAAGTGGCAACCGTTAATTAAATAATGTATAGGTTGCAGCATAGAAGCAAGATTGGAGTGCGTGTCTTGCTTCTACACTACAACCTTTACATGTATTTAAGTAACTGCGCACCAATACTCTAGTGTACGTGCACTTACACAACCCAAATAACAATTGTTATGGTTACTTGACTACTATTAGATACCATAGATTGGGGTTAGATTAGTGTCCCAGCCGTCCGGGAATTTCATGGACCGGACCGGACCGGACCGAAAGCATAAACCTGGTCAATTAGTGTTCAGCCGCACTAAGGTTTTTGGCAAGTTTGGCGGAACATTAGCCTCAATACATGTCCGAAAAGCTGGAAATTTGTATATTGGCTCAGCATTAAATGGCTGACTTTCTATATTAGTATTTGTCTCCCCTATATATATATATATAAATTTTATATACACACAATTTCACACAGAATTTAAACATATTTTCAAACCTTTGGGAAATATTTCATAATTGTCCTAGAGATTAACTTCCACCAGCTAATTAGTGATAAACAGGCGAGTAGAAATCGATTCTGACACTTTGAATGTCTAACTCGATTATTTACATACAATAATATATCAAATATTCTTTGCTGATTTAATCATTTAGTGGAAAATTATAAATTATCAAACCTAATACAATTTATTTAATGAAATTTCGTCAGTACATGCGGTGATTTATATTTTATCCTATTCAACTTTGTATAATTTACGTGTGTGCTCGTTTGTCCGATCGAGGATTATGAATCAGTCCAGACTGATGAACCGGTCCAGCTCCAGACCGCACTTGAGAAAAAGCGGACCGGACCGCTGCATCTCAAAGTTTAGCCTAAAATACTTTTGAAGAGCTGTATCTTTAGGTCATCAATCTTTCAAAACCTTAGAAATAGCTCATCAATTTTGATGAATATACTTTATAGTTTATACCCAAAATCCAAAATATGTAGTCCGAAATAGTGCAAAATGGCTGTAGCAAATTGTGAATATCTGCCTGTACTATTGATCGTGCTAGAAACCTAGCAGTAGAAGTATTTTAGCCCAAATGTCAAAAATATTAATTATTTGGTTGATCTACGTAAGTTAATCTTTATTCAGTGAAAAAAGCTTTGGAAATAGTGAAGTTTAAGCAACTTATGTAATTAGTCTATGTCTAATTTTAGCTACGAGTATTCAATAATAGTGAATTGTACCCTAGAAAGTAATAAGCGCTAATATCAAAGTGCCAAACTAAACGAATCTGGTTTCCATGGAAGCGAAGCATTGAAACGAGAATTATTCAGTCTTGCGCACAGAGAAACCATAGGATTCAGTTCTAGAAGAATATGCATAGAAGAATTAGATAAATATGTTTGAGATAAGACTGAAGTAGAATTGAGGGATCAGAAGAATAAGTTAGAAATTCTACGATATCATCAATCGGACAACTTCAGGTAACATCATACCTCAGCCATCCTAACTACCAGAGAATCAAACATAATATTAAATCTACAGTCCACTAAATCCACATGGCATCCGATTATGTGGACGAACCAAAAGTAGAGGAAACTATCTCTCAACCAGAAGAAACTGAAACTTGTATTGAGCCTGCTACAGAGACAGAGACTCGGAGTGATGACAACGTCAACACAGATACACCTGACCCTAAAGTAGCCTTATCAGCTGATGAAATATCTAATCTACCCAGAGAACGAGGTATTGTCAAATGGTTCAATGTGAAAGCAGGTTATGGGTTTATCAAGAGGGACGGGGGCAATGATATATTTATCCATCAGACTGCAATAATACACAATAATCCTGCGAAATCTGAGCGCAGCGTACGAGAAGGAGAAGACGTAGAGTATATTGTTATCAGAGGAGTCAAAGGTCCCGAGGCAGCTGAAGTGACCGGTCCTGAATTAATTTCGGTTTTGGGAAGCGAATACGCCCGCAACAAAGGAGACTACAAAGGTAGAATAATGGGTAGACAAGGCCGAGTGAAGAATTACCAAACTCGTACCAGAGGAACTGGTCCTCCCCCTCCTCCCCGAGCGGGACCTGTCCCACAGCCTCCAGTCGACTACAGGGCTCCTCCTAGAAATCCGCCACGTCAAGGGTCCCGTGTTATGAATTTCCGGGAATACCGGAGCTACCCTCCACGCAACGGATACCGGGAGTACGGAGAGCCTCCTTACAGAGAGCGAGCATATATAGAGCCTGACTACTACAGGGACCCGTACAGGGACCGAGATGGTTCGTATTGGGAAAGATACGGGCCGAACAGCTATAACGACCCCGGATTCAGGCCGGCTAGGAGTTTCTACTCGCGACGAAACAAACAAGTAGACGGGGACAGGGATAGGGACAGAGACAGAGACAGGGAAGATCATGAGAGAGACAGAGACCGTGACAGAGATAGAGATATGGACAGAGATAACCGTAGGAGGAGAAATACTCGTTCTGATAGTGATAGAGATAATCGGGAAAGGGAGCGAGGAATGAACCCTAGAGATAGAGATAGGGAAGGAGTAGATAGGGAGAGGAGCAGAGGGGGCAGAGAAAATCGCGGTCAGCGGGGTCCTCGCAGACCTAACTACCAACGGAGAAGACCTAAGAGAGACAAAGATGAACGAGAGGAGAAAGAAGCTGATGCTATCTCTCCAGTATCTTCTGAGCATAATATGAATAAACTGGCCGAAGATTTAGCAGGGCTACAAGTCAATGGGGAGACTGGACCTGGGAATGGGGAACAAGATTACGAAGAAATTGAAGCAACCTCTATACCAAAGGAAGCACAACCATTACAAGAGTTGACCCCGGAGACTACTTCAGTAGAGAATTAGCTCCATACTAACTCACTTGCCTCTAAAGCATCGTAGATCTAGTCTCTAGTAATATTCAATTGAGCGTCCTACTACTACTCTACAGCTATAATCTAATTCGTTTATCAATCTAGCAAATTGTCATCACGTCTACACTAGTTCTATTGTCGTTTATTAGCTACTCTCAACACCTAGTACGTTATCTTTCTCTCTCTCTCTCTCCCCATCTCTAGCTCTATTTCTATTTTCTCTCGCCAAGACAGATATCATTAGTATTACAAATTCTCTTTACTGAACGATTTGAGTAGATATTCTTATTATATTATTCTAGTGCATGTATGCTTTAGAGGCAATAAATAATATACTAGAAAATGCATTCATGATATCAGCATTAAGATATATACTGCAAGGCTTAGGGAAAGTATTAATAGTTGAGACTCAAGAAGACAACAATTCGCACAATGAATTTCAAATTTTAGGCCAATTGCGTGTGTTAACTTATAAGTAGTAAGCGAGCACCTGAGGTATGCTGCCAGGGTAGCATAAAGGTTAGAGTCATGGATTTCTACTCTAGTTCTAGCCTTGCCAGCGGTATACTGATTTGGTATTAGTTTACTGTCAGTATGCAACTTGTACTAGAACTCATATCCCTAGTGCAGCTGTATAGGAGTAACGTTAATCTTCCGCTACTACTAGCTCCCGTCAAGGGAAGATCTTCAGATCCCTCCTGTCGAAAAAGGGCGTAACCCTGGGTATATGGTGTGTCTCCATCGATGTATCCATGGTACGGCGTGCAGTACTTTTGGGTATGTCGTGCATCATGGAGTTACCTCGTTTGGTTTCCTCCAGTTCAAGTGAACCGCTACGTTTGTTTGGTTCTTGTTAGTTGGGTCTGGGGCTCTGGGGTTTTCCCTTAGCTTAGAGGTCTTTCAGTGGGTGCCTTGGGTGGTGGACCTGAGGGTTTGGTGTCAGAGGGTCGCGTGTGTGACGCTGGTTCGCTAAGCACCAACCGCTTCTGCCCAGGTGGGCTTGTTCCACTGCTCATGTGTGTCTTCTGAAACGACTTCAGTGGCAGCCTCCTTCGGTTACAAGTGAGGGTTAAATTTCACACCTGGACCTGGAATGTTAATTTAACCAGCTTTCGGGTGGGGGGGCTCATGGGTGTATCGGTGGCTGCCATTTCTCCTAGGTCATCTGTGGGTCCCTTCAAGAGCATTCGGGTATTATTTGTTAAGTGTCGCTCCCTGGTTCGGTACAGGCCTTGCATTCCTCCGGGAACTCCGTTATCTAACCGTTGTAACCTTCCAGCGGCATGGGAATTTATTTATTTATGAGGCTTTGGCTCGTCGGTTCGCGATGAACTTGGCGTATTGCGCCTCGACCCTCGAGGTATCCATTATTCTCCAAATTGACGGCCCCTTTGAGTATTATAATATATATATATAACAAACAATGTAATTCACAAATATACGTATATGGCATGTGTCATTGAATTATTTTGTAAAATCAACTCCCTTGTAGCCGTTGAGGGCAAATACCTACGTAAATTTTGAGATTTTGTGTAGCCGTTTAGAGCACGCCTGTATGTACATTTTGAGATTTGGCAAATTTTTATACTTTAAATTCATAAGAACAACAATAAATTTACATATGATCAATCCAAAAGTGTGAAAATCGGATTCAGCATGTCCGATATATTTAGTGAAGTTTATTGAATTCTATTTACTTCCTTGATATTCGCGGTAAATACATAGTCATGCGACAATTTCAAAATTGCATACCGTAAATACTTTCCTTGACAATGAATAAACAAACAGACAAACAGACAGACAACAATTGAGATTTAATCATATAGATTAAACTAGTACATAAGTTCTCGTTTTGCTTGGGGAAATGGTAATCACTATACAATGTTTCCCTATTCCCACAGCACATTTGTGAAGGGCTTATAATTTGGCTTGAGAGCTGGCTTTGAAGTATGAAGCATATGCCGGATTACTCCTTAATCCCCATATAATCCACATCTTAACGCGCCTAGATTGGTAAATTGCTGGCTTTCCTCATTTACGAAACGGACATGTTTTTCTTGAAGAAATTTCACATTAGTCGCTTGACACATAGTTAACCTTGAAATCACAGAATAGTGTAGAACAAGAGTTGTCAAGCATTTGTTATGACATTTCACGTTGAACCATTTGTACAACATTAAAGCAATTCCACCTAGAAACTTTCCCTCTCTAATATCGATCTTCTTTGGAAATCGCGAATAGAATGAAAAAGTTGTTCATGAGGTATTATTAGAAACTTTATAGATTTCGCTACCAAAAATTAAGAATATTGATTACCACACCAACGTAAAAGTTGATAACAAATGCTTGACAAACGTCATAATTCTGTGATACACAAGAAATGTGCACAAACGATAAATTTGAAATTTCTTCAACAGAAACTTGTCAGTTCCGTTCGGTGAATGATGGAAGCCCAAAATTGCGTCATTTAACTTCTTTGGGGAAAACACTGATACAGCAATACGATAAATAACGTATCAAAGGGTTCAAACTTAATGATTATTATAATGTTATCATCTTGCATATAGATCTGAACATAAACGGGTTCAGAGTTGGATGTGAACTTTGTTTTACGGGTGACTTATTTGGGTTGGGGGCTGTGGGTAATTGCCTAGAAATAAACATCTTAAATTAAATACGTAGTAGATCATAACTAGGATGAATATAATGAGATATAGTCAGCCGGGTTTAATGGATATCAATAAACCTCCCGAGATAGAATCCGGAAGTGAGGTGGAGCCATTTTGGGTTTTACCACCCAAGTCTATTGCTAATTAAATTTTCGGTACCTTGAATGTCCATAAACAAAGCTGACTGTATTAAATAGTAGGTGGCGCCAACATGGCTACGCCCCTAACCCTATCTATTATGACAAATTTTGAGTTGGTCTTGCCTACATCAGCCACTAAGATGACTGGCCTCTCTCTACATTAACTTCCGGAATGGAAAATAATATTCTACGTATATTTATCAACAGGAATCAAAAATTCAGGCATTAGAAATATGTCAATTAGAAGATCAAATAAATGATTTTTGCAAGCATCAGAAATATGATAATTTCAATAGTATAGATTGTGTGTTTTAACCTAATCATCATAATTTGATTATAAAATATATACTTGTATTAGACAATAAATTTACTAAGCATTAGTCCCAACATAAATAAAACTGTATACAGATGAGAACTAATAATTACTACACATAAATTGTACAACAATTTCTTCAATAGAGTTCGTATAAAACTACTGCTATGAGATAGGCTCAGTAACCGAGGAGCGATGCAGGAGTCTGATACACTTAGGACAGGTGTTGTAGTTGTAGCAGCGGCAATGATAACAAGCTCTACACTCTTTACATCGAGTAACAGTAAACAGGTCGAAAGGGAAGACAGGTTCTGAGTGTCTGCAGTACTCACAGATAAACCCCTTCCCTCTGCAACTGAAACAATTAATTATATGATTACGACAATCCACTGCAAGCCTGTCCAGGGCCTGTAGGAGCATACCGTCACGTAGCTGATAGAGATCTGCCAAAGAGTAGAGATGTATGTCTGTAGCCCAGTACGTATGAGTATCGAACATAGACACGAACTTGCCAGCTTTCTTACAAGAATGGATGTAGTGAAACATGTGGCATAGCTGGAAACGCTTAAGATAGACCTTATGCAGCGTTTTAACTCGTTTATACAATCCGTGGTTTATAACAATAACATTAAATAGCGGCTCTGTAGCAATTCTATTAAGCAAATTGGAAGCTATGCTGGACACAGAGTATCGTTTGAAATCCCAGGAATTGAGGATGTAAGCAGGAATACAAATAGGGCGTTGAGCCATACAGGTCTGACAAAAGTACTTGTTATAGTAATGACATAGATTGAGACTTTTGTAGAAAGACCGTTCTATGTGCATACCACAACCTGCACACAAGAAGCTTTGTTGCAGCATTGCTTGGTCAAGAGATGGAGTAGGCTGGATGCTGAATAGAATCTGAGGACGAGGGGGCGCCCATTGATAGTTGCCTCTGAGACGAGTAGAGCCGTGAGTGATGTGGACAGGAGCTCTGGGGGAAGGGAAAGGTTTAGATGAAGCGTGCTCCGAGAGGAGACGGTGTGGCAGCGGCAAGAGACTTTGAGGCGCCTCTGTACGATCTACAAGCCAATCCAGAGATCCTAGAACATTATTGACGACAGCACGCTTTAGGATGGTCTGAGAGAGAAGGTCCGCAGAACTAGAGGGCAGCTGGAGAGAGAGACTGTCCCAATTTGATCCGATAGTTCTGGCCCCATTCGGTAGGTGGCAATCAGATATTGGAGAATTTGTCACTGGTCTCTCATCTAAGCTGAGAGGAGATTCACTGAAAGGAGCTATTTCGGTAGGAATAGCGGACGGGATTGAGAAAGAGAGGTGAGGCATCCGCTGGTAGAGAGATAGCATACTCTTCATATCTTGTACAACCTCGTCATCTTCAATTACCAGTGGTCCCTCAGCTTCATCCCACAGATTCTGGTGGGACTCAGCAAACAACTCTTCAACACATATCAGGACAGCTTCTGACAGAGAGAAATGCAGATTCTCTTCATCTAGAGAACTGAATCCACTCAAATAGTTATCTCTGTCAGTAGATTCATCTCTTAGCTCTTCCAATGTGTTAGTTATTACTGTTGCTGGGATAGATTTTACCTTTTGTTGAGGTACAGATGTAGTGTCGCTGGGTGGTCCTGGAGACAGATATCCTGTGGGGGTGTGTGGCTCTGTTGAAGGGAGTCTTTGTGTGTAGCTACACTCAGAGATTGCGTGGGAGAGGACAGGGACTGGATGAGAGGAGGGCCTATTCTTGTAATTGGAAGGACAGCTGTTCGAGGGAAGATTGAGACGTAGGAATATCTTATAATCTGCTGCCATGCTGGTGGATAGGTCGTTACAGCGAGGCAGAAGTGTGTGTCCAGTAGAGCGGACACGACTATGTATGCGTTTTACCGTCAACTGTTTGCTCTGAGAAGAGGTGTCAGTATTGTTGAACTGACTCTCTGGGTTGCTGCTGTATCCAGACTCTTTGCTCTCTGACTCAGAGTGCGGCCGGAGCGGAAGTCGGAGGTTAGGATCCGGAGTCCCACAGCGTCCATCAGAAACCTTAATGTGTGCTCTAGGGTTTCTGGTTGCTACAGACATGTTCTAACTAGATATCAAATACTCTATGTCTTCGAAAACATAACAGATTTAGTGAAGATGTTTGATAATCTATACAGTATAGCAAAGCCGCGGAAGGGTGTTAGGAGGGTTTGCCCCCTGGTTTTGCTAGGAGGTCTTACCCCCGACTGAGGAACAATCAGGGAGGGTATTCCCCTCCTGGCAGTAACGTAACGAGCATTGTTACTTTGTGGATACTAGCGCGGTTCGTTTGCTAGGTCGCTGGGCGATGGGCAGAAGTATCCTTGAACTTATGTCCCTTGTTTTAGCATAAGTATAAAATAGCTACATTTGCCAGTGATTTTGGGTCGCTACGCGACGGGATATACTCGGCTCTACGTACCTCGGGGTTAATTTTTGCAGAAATTGTGATTATCATAATCCAGTATAGATGCAAGTATCTGTCTACGATCTGTTCGAGATAACTAATGTTAGATACAGAAGTCAGCAAGAGGGGAAATAGAAATTCGTTCGAGAAACCGGGCTTATTCAGAAGGACACTACAATTTGATTATCGAAAATAATACATTTTTAACCAGAAAGTGTAATTACGTATTGATTGATAACATTATATACATATAACCAAGGTTTAAACCGATCAAACTGAATATCAGCATTCATGAATAGCAACCTAACTGAATACTGATATTCGTTTGGTAGCCGAAAATTGAACTATTCGGTTGTAACCTTGCATATAAAGTAGGTCACAGTATCCTAGCAAATATGGTAGAACAAAATCAGATAAAATAATCTTCAAGTCAACTTTTATTCATAACATAGCATACACAAAACTTATTTATTTATCAGAGAAAGTGACAGAATACATAACATATTTTAGTGTTCATTAGAATAAGTGACGCAATGAAAGATATCTTCTAACTACTGCATGAAGGAGAGGAAATATGCGGATAGAATTAAATCTAAACAAGTGTGAATTTGGAATGAGCAGGAATACTTTGAGTGTAAGAGAACGGTTGTTGTCTGTCGATTGAATTATCCTCACTACGATCTATAGAGGCGGTACGAGGTGGAAGTGTTGAATCTCCTGCAACCCAGGCATTACTGAAAGTAGCAGCGATTTTAGAACTCTTCTTTATTGAATCTCTCATTTCAGAGTCAAAACTTTGGTTGAATTTGGATTTCTTTTCATCCAATACATCTAATGAGTCAATCAGTGGGTTAGTTAAGCTAGTCATCTGCAATTCATTATGCAGCATCTGTTTTTCTTCACTAGTGAGTGCTGACTCTTGGGACCGAGGTGTGACAGCTGGGTCTGATTCAGGATTAGTTAATTCTCCGCCATTTTCAAGCCATGGATACAATTCAAAGTTCTGTAGGTAATTATTGAATAATTGAATTGAATATTTGGCAAGAGAAATGCAAGCTATCCAGGAATCCAAACGTTGTTTATTGGAGAAAGATAGATGGACTATGGATTTCTCGGTTTGGTCAAGAGGACCCGCTGGAATCAGGGAGCAACAGAATTTTTCAGGAGACTTATACAATTCTCCATATCTCTGTCCTCTATATAATCCTACATTCTTCCAAGTAACTAGATTAACAAGGTCTTTGGTAGAAGCTCTTTTAGACTTTGAATAATAGAGACCAGATGTACGTAGCACACAGTATATTTTCCTCCATGACCCTTTCTTGCCTATTTTAATATTAACTACATTAGCTATTGGAGGGAGAGTTTTATCGTAGAATAATTCTTTGATCAGAATTCTACGACGAGTGGCATCATCAAATTTAGACTCGTTTTCACTTGCTAATGGGTGGATGGATGGCATAAATAACTGAGGTTTTTTCAAAAGTAAATATTTGTCAGAAATATTCTTGAACATTATTACATTGTTGTGTTGTCTAGGCCAATGAGAGAGCACATCAAGCACCTTTTCGTGATCTTCAATGGTTCTTTCTAATCCCAGTGCTCCGAGCAGTTCGACCAGACACCAATTAGGACCAGGAGTCTGATGATTTTTCTCAGCCATAACAGTACACACACATCGTGAAATCATATTTTCGTCAATAACTACCATTTTATAAGACATGTTAATGTCGTAGATCTTAAGAACTACTCTCTTCTGATTAGCCCGCTTTAGTTTGGATAAAGCTAACGATATCTTAGCTTGTTTGGAGTCTAGAGCTACTGACTGGGTAATCTGTGCCGCAGGAGAGTGTACAGCTTCTGTCTGACAGAGATTAGAAGGTTGATTGAAAGGTTGGACATACTCTGGTGTGCAATTCGCTGCATTATCCTCACAGCTGACTACCTCAGGTTTAAGAATAGGTTTAGGAGATATTATCGGAGGAGGATTTGAAGGTAGAATACTGGGCTCAGAATCTGTTTGGATGGCTTGTGTCATCTCGTCTAGATCTGCAATTAGAGCGTCTAGATCTTCTATTCCGAGATCATCACACTTCATTGAGGTGTCAAGAGAAGAATTAGATTCTATTTTAGACATAGAAGGTGATTTTAGCTGTGACAATTCTTGTAAGCTGAAATTACTGCTATTAGAATCTGTCTCTGATTGTTTAGGAGAGAACCCTTGAAGGGTAGACAGCTCGTTCAGACATGCGGCTAGCAGGTCATTGGGCGGGGAGCAGACATTAAATTCATCTTGTTGAAGAGTAGAAGAATATTTATGAGAGGATTGTGGTTGAGGAGAACTGGCTGAAGGAGATAAGGTATTGTGTGTTTCTGCTTGATAAATCATTGGTTCTGTAATTATATCCTGTTTCTTATATGGCAAAACCTCTTGCTTACAGGGAGATTTCTGAGGGGTACGCCTGTCCTCTTCGAATGAGTAAGTAATCTGATCTTCCCCAAACAGTATCTGCACCTCATTATTAGGGGGATTCTTACAAGATTGTGTGAAGTCTTCTCTGTTCTTTTTGGGATGTTTTCCAAGTCTGAGAGGCCCAGTAACATTGTTTACAGCTGATTGTAATCGAGAATCTTTCCCCGAAAGAGCAACAGAGCTCCTCGAATTGTGCTTCTGATGATACTGAGCTATTTCGATTTCAGTAATAGGGGCAGGAGGGATTGGTGGGAAGTCAGTCTGTATGTCGCATGAGGAATAATACATCGGTACATCAGACGAAGTAGAGTGAGAAGGGAGGGGAGGCGGGTTAGGGTAAGGAAACTTATCAGAAGATAATTTTGTTCTAGAATTCCGAAAAGGGAGTGGAGGTGGTGGTGATGGGTCCATAAATATAATAAGAGTAATCTATACAAAATAATTAATTAATAGTTAAGTTATCAAGCAAATAATCCAAGGGAATAGATTAAATAAATAAGTGAGTGGTAATCAAACAATCAAACTGGGAATGCCAACACTCAGTGTAGAGTAACAATAAGTCACACACTCGTATTTATATGTACGTATCTTGATTTATGTATACAGCTCTGATATTTTCCCAAAATATTGTTTATTATTTACAAGAGATATTCGTGAGTACACCGGGGAATATTGTTTTTATCCAGCATAAACGGGAATAAAATCAGTATGGCCATATTCATCAACTTGAGATTGTATTACACGAATAAAAATGAATGATGCACTTGAATACTCAATAACATTTCAGACTTGAGCTCTGAGTTCCTATAAAATAAAACTAGGCGAAGATTTCAAAATTTGTTTAAGGGGTATTCAAAGATAAAAGATCACTGACAAAAATAATTAAAATACATAAGTAGTAGTAAGGGAAATTACTTAAATAAAACAATACTAGTTGTAGTAGGTAGCACACTAAAAATAAAGGCTAGTATTGCTAGTAGACTCTTTATTTTAGTAAACTCAAAGATAATAGAATATCAGCTGATTCTTTATGTATCCTCACTAATGAGACTAAATGATATTTGTATAATATGGTTTCATTAATGAACTAGTTAACATACGGATCAAATATTAAGAATCTCTTCCATTGTATGAATATCAGTAGAAGCTAAGCAAGTAGTATTTGCTTAGCTTCTACTGATATTAGTGGAGAATAATTAAATTCATATTCAATTAATAATCTATAAAATTACAATGCTTGCCAACCTGAGTGAAGAAAAAAGCGGGACGGAATGTTCTAATCTAGCAGGACATCGCGGGACTTAGCATATTTGTAAGAGACTGTACTACAAAAAAGGACCAATAAGGTTCGGGCAGGTTGTGGCCGGACATAAACCTCATTGACTCTCAACACATGTTCCAAAAATCGGGGACGTCCCGCCACAAACGGGACAGTTGGCAAGTATGTACCCAATGCAATTATTAGATATGTCCTATGTATTCATAGTTGAAATTTTGATATGTAATGCTCTCTGATTGAATAGCTGAATAACTCAAATATTTGTTGTGCTGTGTTTAATAAGCATCACATTCACATATAAAGGGACAAAATGGAGTAAGAGAACATGTATTTAAGATTTTCGTGTGAGGAATAATTTTTGCAAGTATAATTCAGCCTAACTATGCCCTATCTATCATACAATATAAATAAGTAATTTATTCTGAGAAGTGTACAGATAATAATTCAGTCAAGAAATGGAAGAATAATTTGTTAGATTTAGCCCTTCTTTTATAGATGACACTATTTCATTAATTAACTTGTTTGATTCTTCTAGAACAACTAAATGTTGGTACATTGTTTCCAACTGTAGAGGTTGCTTGTTAAGAGTTTCACAAGATCCTGCTATATCAGATTCTGTTTTCTCAATATAACTTTCACGTGAAACTAATTTCTTTGCTGATTTGATAATCAACTCGCTGCTCCCAGAATCAGACACAACTCCTTTGGCTAGTCTGCCGAACTCATCGACCTGTCCTGAGACCTGGAACACGATCCGTTCTCGAGCATGTTCACAATGTAGTAGCTTGCTGTTTGGTATGTTAGTAGGATCGTTCATCTAACTGATAATCTAATCATTTATAATAAGGTAATTCGACTCTATTCAAAATAAACATAGCACCTCATCAATCCCACATATTCCCTATAAGGCCATGTAAAGTAATATACTTGTTTCTCATCCCCGCCCTCCCCAAATTTTATCCTCCGTTCGGAAAGATTTTATCTAAATTTTTCCAAATTATGGATAATTCTTTGGCCACAGACTGTGCAATCCACATTTACTAGTTATATAGTTGAAAAATTCCATATTTTTAGTGCCCAGAGAGAATGTGGCGAGATAATCGAAGGGTCAAAATATTTTATGTATTAACTGACCTATAAAAATAAAATACCGCCCGCCGTGACAGTTTCCGAAGAAATTCCGGATGAGAAACAAGTAATTAATTTTACATAGCCTAAATATACATTTGGATAGACTATTGAATTTTTCTATTCTCGGGTATCCGATTCTAGAAAATTTCCTAATGTTTGCGAGGATGCTTCCAAATTTTATTTCGCTCAATTTTAGAGGAAATTGAAATAACAAATTTTCAACAATTTGGTCACAAGCTTGTGTATTTCGCATAAATTAAGTTGTTAACCCTACTTAAAAAGGAAGTTTTATTAGAATTCTACAGAAGGATAGAAAATAAACAAATAAATCGATTGAACCTATTCTGGAACCTATAGCTTCCTCTAAACTAACGGAGTTATGGTCGTTTAAGTTTGGGCCAGTGAAAAAATTACAAAATGTGCCGACAGCTTAGTCTATTAATTAAATTTGTTTCAAAAGTGGCACTATGAAAGGTTAGGTTTAATTCCAATACACATAGTGCCTCCAATTAATATTACCACTTTTTAAACAAATTTAATTAATAGACTAAGCTGTTGGCACAAGTTGTAATTATATAGTTTTCCTCGCTCCGCTCGGATTGAATATCCATATAATGTCCAATTTTATTAAAGTATCGGTTGACTAAATATATTATTAAAGAAGGGACTAATGGATGGGGATTTGATCGGTACAAATTCAAGAGTATGAATTCGGAATTCGGAATTAGTGTATTAAATTATTCTCATTTAACTGTTTATACCAATCTTCTACGATTATTAAAACGTTAAATATCAGGGAAATACATTTCTATTAAATTACCTTTTTGAATTGAAAAAATATTTTACGTACGAACTACGTACATCGTCCATGCCATTAGAGCACCTCCCTATAGGAGCTGCACTAAAAATTGGTTTTAGTCCATATTTTCAGAGAGTTGTTAAAAAGTTATTAATATGGGTTTACAATGTGGTTGTATCGTTCACTATCAAGATATTTTCGGGTCCTTTTAATTAAAGTACATATATCAATTCTGAAGTATAAACTTGACAATTTGACATTGCAAATTGCAATGGAGCAATATTACAAAAAATATATATACTCGTAGTGACATCTAGATGTGCACCTGACATTTGAAAAAATTCCTATGTGTATAGTTTTACACCTTTTGACACCTCTGTATTTTAGCCCAATCAGAAAGTAGTGTTTTACAAATAGGCATAAATGCATAAAACTAGTTCTTGTGGAGTGTTTGTAAGTTAATTAGCACTGTAATGTATTTGTATTGTGTAGACTCAAATCTCTTCTTTGCTAAAATGGATATTTAGTAGAATAATATAGTTTCATAATCCACTAAAAAAAATTTGGTAAAAATTTGAGTGGCACAGACGGTGAATTGAGTTTTTAAATTTGGACTAATGACAACATGTCAAATTTTGACTAATGCAAACGCCTCAAAAAACTATATTTTAAAATCTCAATTGTTGTTTGTCTGTTGTCAAAGAAAGGATTTACGGTATGCAATTTTGAAAATGTCGCATAACTATGTATTTATCGTGTTTATCAAGGAAGTAAATACAATTCAATAACACTTCACTAAATATATCGAAAATGCTGAATCCGATTTTCACACTTTTGGATTAATCATATGCAAATTTATTGTTGTCCTTTATGAATATAAAGTAAACAAATTAGCAAAATCTCAAAATTACGTAGATACTTGCTCTCAACGGCTACAAATGGAGTTGATCTTACAAAATACTTCCGAGTTAATTTCGAAGCGACGAAGCAAAGGTTCGTATATATTATACTTAAATCGTTAAATATAATTTAAATAATTAAAGCTATTGTTAAGCTTACATTTTCAATGAATTCATATTAAACAGAATTAATTGTTTAATTAACAAATAAATATTTAACATTAAAAACAATAAGTACTATAAAATGAATATTTTCATATACATTTGTAAAAAACTATAAACAATATAAAATATGAGAAGAGTACAAAGGTTTAGATATTTTCTATTTTGAATGGTGTGCAAACTTTGGGGGATTGACTGTAGGGTGGAATCTGTTGGAACATGATTGAGTATTCAAGTTTTGTTATTACAAGGTTACAACAAAATGATTCAATATTCGATTCAACCAGAGGCGTAGCTCGGGTGCACATGCGCAGGATTTGCATACCCAGGGCAAAATCTCATTATGTAATGGGAAGTGGCGGTCTGATGATCTGGCAGAACCGGGACGGGTAGGGGCCCGGTTGAGGGAGGTGACTGTATATCAGAGGTCCGGATGAGAGAGGTTCGAGTGTATTTAACATTAAAGAACAATATGAATATCACTGATGACATAGCTATAAAATGACTATTTTTCATTTCCCTTTAGCAAAAAAACTACAACCAAAATAAATTCTAGAAGAGTACAAAGGTGTAGAAGTTTTTCTCTTTCGTAAGATGTGAAATTTTTAGAGGTCAGACAAAAGTTTGACCCTGGTGTGAAATAGTGGCTCTTGGTGTCCGATCGGCTAGCAAAAAGGGGAGAAGCCCATCCGACGAATCTCTTAAATACTTAGACTAGCATATAACACTTTTGGCAATAGAGGTGATACGGAGAAAAAAGATATAAGCAACAATTTCCCAACTAGCACACTAAGTAGTAGTCGGCACAGTAAAAAGAGCAGCATAATGAATAAGTCGCGTAATGAAATGTTTCACAATTACAGTGAAACCTCGTTAATAGGAAATGTAACGCTTTAAATGGTCCGGATCCCATGACATGCCTCAACCAGTTATCATTGGCCGACCATAGCTGGTACAGGGTGGAAGAATCATGGCCGACATCAATTATACGTAAGCAAGATTCTTAACAAATCCTATAAACTCCAATTCAGCAAGTAAATATCGATTCCAAAGACAGAATCCAACAATCAGAAGGTAGTTAGACATCCGGACAACATACAGGAACAAGCCTGACATAAATTTAAGGTAAAATTCAACACACAATGGTCAAGAAAATAAAAAATAATACAAACATTAACTAAAAATAGAACTAAGAATTAAGTTTAGCATTGATAGCATTTCTCATTTTTTGAAGTAGTATTCTTGAGCTTGATTTACTTCCTCTTTACCACACAGTATGTAGAAGTACAACGAAGCGAGAGAGAGGGAGCGATTGTCGGTGAGGTGTGCTGCAAGAAGAGAGGTGAGTAAGAGGTCGGTGGGTTCTCTAAGAAGGTATTCTTCCAAAGAAAGGAGACAGATTATCGACCTAGCAGCAGGGAGGGGCTCCATACGTGCTTGAGGGGAGTTAGATATTAGATTTAGCAGGATTTTCTGTAAGAACTCTCGTGTAGTACCAGAGTTATGAGGAGTGATAATATCATCTTCGTAATATTCCTATAGAGGAAGGGGAAATAGATGTATTAGTGTTTACCATTCTAAAGACAGGTCCATAACAGTCAAAATTGTACTACGTAGTACTAAATCTGTCTTATATAATTGCTGTTATTGTCTGTCTGTCTATTTGTCCGTTGTCTAGGAAAGGATTTATGGAATGCAATATTGAATTCGAATTTCTCAATTCTGAAATGTTGCATAACTACTTATTTATCGTGTTTATTATCAACAAAGTTAACATAATTCAATAAAACTTAACTAAATATATCGAACATGCTGAATCAGATTTTTACACTTGGATTAATCATATGTAGTAAATTTGTTGTTTTTAATATATCTATATTATAATACTCAAAGGGGCCGTCAAATTGGAGAATAATGGATACCTCGAGGCGCAAAGCGACGAGCCAAAGGCTCGTAAAGTAGAAAAGTGTCATAATGTCGCAAAGGTTTGGCTAGAGTTGGTGCGGTTTTTTGAACGCAGTGCCGACATCACCAGGAACAAGAGTGTCCAAGGGCGCGCAAAAAACTGGTTGTAGTCTTTGCAGTGCCCACCCAGATCCGGATCTAGACTCCCATAATATAAAAAGTATAGGGCGGGTTGGCATGACGTCATCTTTGCCTACGTAGACTAAGAAACCTAGTTGCGATATACTGAACCTATAAAGTAAGTGCTAAGTGGAGAGTTGTGTGTTGTAAGAAGTGGTACGGGACAGACGTGTTGCTTACAAGGATACGGTTATGAAAATAAGATAAACAGCTTATATTGGTCAATATGTTAAATAGATAACAACCTGTGAAGGAGAATATCTAGCATCTCTATTGAAAATATTGTGATAGAAAGAGCGTCCGATAGAATAAGTATCAACATGTCTGTACACGAGGCTGAGCTCCAGATCTGAGAGTTGGTCCTGCGGGAGGGAGGAGAAGTGAATGAGTTCGGGAGCCTCTGACACACCGCCAAATAGAGGAATCTTGTTATTGATGTCTTTAAGGAGGTAAGGCTCTTCGTTAATGTTAAACAAATCAATACAAGTTGAAAAGTTGGAAAGTAGAGCTCGTTGGAGTTTTCTAGTGTGAAAGGAAATGCATAAACATCAAAATTTATTCATATGAATAGTCGGCATTTCCTTTTAGTCTTATTAGGTGGCCAGGCAGTCCCCATCATTATCCCTAAGCATAGCCCAAAGCCACCTCGTTATTGCAATAATTAAAACATAATATAAGATGGGAAAATAAATCGAAAGATTTCCGAGAGTTCTTGCAATCATATAACCAATACTTACATATCGACTAAAATATTCTGGGCAGTAATATTCCTGTGTACTACTCCGAGTTGTTTGAGGTGCTCAAGTGCGAGTAGGCAGTCGGATAGGAGAGATAAGATTATCAAATCCTGACTGGAATCTGAAAAGTCCTGGTCTTTTGGTTCTTGGTGAAGGAACTGGTATAGAGAGGTCTCTATGATGGGAGTCAGGATGAAGAATACAGTCGCAGGTAGCGGAAAACTTAACTTATCTTTGTAGTTGAGGTATGGGAGATAATCCTCAATTGATGCACAGTATATGTGGGATGGCTTTAAGAAATAGTAAAATGAATAAAAGTAAATACAACAAACTCTTTTAGAGTAATTAGATTGAAAAAGACATTATCAGTTAATACGTAGTCTATCTCTACGTGCATAAAGTAGCCCGACTGTTAGTATCGAATTTGACGATTATCGAAACAAGTCGAGTAAAAGAACCAAATTTGGTACAAAGTTGACTAGGGTGTGCTTAAGATTTTAGAGGGAGCCACTTCATCGAAGGCCAGGCGATATAATGCACACTCAGGTTTATGTGCCACTTGTGGATACATTTTGACAGTACCATCAAAATGCAGAAAACATATTCAGTTTGAATCGAATTTTGGTGTCGATATTCGTAATGAGTGAGAGATTTCAAGTCGTTTGAGTGGTCACTCGAATCAGAGTTGGAATCGGGTCCACTTTTCAAAACCCAACCCAACCCGAAGTGTATATACCCAGTTTTTTAAGATTGTAAGATTTGCTATTTCTTAAAGAAGAATTATTACTCCCTAGTTGCATATGTTTGTTAAAAGCTATGTCACGAAATGTTTGGCCAGTGTTGTTTTGGTCCGCCCCCGACCAAATACAGTAGAACCTCTATGAGTGGGGAGGTTGGGTCGGAAGATCTCCTGATAACCCCCACCCCCCATTCCCAAATAATTTCAATGTATATGTCCTTTAACCAGAGATTTTTTAGTTAATATGTATAGCCAATAATTATTTTACAAATTGTAGTATTTGATTATTATAATAGGTATACCATAAGTTGGTTTAGTTTATAAACTTGTAAGAAATTTAATCTGAGAAACCAAAGGTAATGTTCGTGTGTTGTTTCAGCATTCTTGGGTCAAATGTAAGATCCCTGGAGTTTGTCTTGGCCCTCCCTTTGCCTCCCCAGTTACAAAATCCTAGGTATGCCACTGTATATTCCTAAGTGTAGATAATAACTGAAAGCCCTCTAGACCAGTAGTTCTCGACTCCATTATACAATTTGACCCCTTGGGGTTTTTCTGGATTTGAAGAGGTAGTTGTGTAGGCGCCTCACGTCGTGAAGCAACCTTGCAAGCGAAGCGCGCTAGTAACATTAAAATGTCAATTTAAAGGATTTTAAGTTACCAGGATTGAGGTCCAATTAAGAATTCAGATAAAATTTAATATTATTAATGTTAGTGACATTAAGACCTCAAAGAATTTCGGATCTGCTCATTGCTAAAATTTCCATGCAAAAGTACTAATCGAGGGGCCAATACAGTAAAACTGTAAGATTTAGATTTTAGAGTGTATCCCATGTCAAATTTGCATTCTGACTATTTGAAAACCTCAGTAGATAGACTTCCGGTTTAAATACTAATTGATAATGTTGAATATTTTCAACTCATGACACTTTGTCTCACTTTATACCATTTACAGCCATATACATATGGTGATAGGTTTCACTAAGTGACACAGGGTTGAAAGTGTTCAACTATATTAGTGAGTATTTCATAGAAATCTTAGGAACTGTGCCATCCGAATACTTGGATAGCGATTTTAACGCTAGACACACTCTTAATCATAATGTTTTATTGTATTGACCATCAAGAATAAACCCATTATAGTATTATCTGTATGGATATTTTTGAATTAGCTGAATACTCTTGTCTGGGGCAGGGTATAGAGTTTGGAATCCGGATAGTAAATCTACTGCAACTATCCGGTATCCGGATAATATTTGGTCGAATATCCGGATAATTTGGCATCCATATATCATTTGTAAATCGTAGTCTAACACCTCAATATACTCCTAAATGCCTTAGATTCAATACCTCCAACAAGCGTAGAATCTGAAAGAGCATTTTCTGCTGCAGGTCTATTTATCACCAAGATACGATCCCAGCTAGGTGACGATATAATAGATACATCATGTTTCCTGAAAAGCTACTTCAAGAAGTTAGATTAGGTTAAATATAATACATTAGTTTAGCAAATGAATATTAGTCATTCTTATATTTCAGTTATCCTTCAAAATCAATTCGTATATTAGCATAGTATTCATCCAATACAGGCATAAAGTGAGTCTAATAACAAACTGGGAAAAGTATTACTTTCATTGTCGGATAGTTCCGAACCCTAGCAGGGTATGAGGAGTTTATAATTCTGTTATAGATATAATCTTCGTTCATTTTACATAAATAATTTGAGCAATTAGAATGATATGACTGTACTTCACAAAGTTCTAAGTTAGAAATGATCAACATCGAACCCGAACATTCCATCCTAAATTTTGTCCTGTTGTATGACAGAACAACTACCTATGACAGTTCTACTACTTCCTTGATATGACTTGCTATTATTTAGGCGTGTGAAATTGGCAGCGAAACAAATCAAGCACACTTTAACAAGTCATAATTATGCAACCAGCACACGTAGAGAGATGCCATTTGGAATACATCAATACTGGCCTAGGAGGTTTCTGTCATTTATATCAACTCATTCTAACACCTTAGTGAGTAACGGTGACGTTGTTATTAATGGAAACTTCACAGTCATCTGTTAACAGCAAAGATTAGATTTGAAATCTCAAATCAACTCTAACTATTAATTATTTGGAAATTTGTAGCTGTTAACAGCATTTTCACCATCCCTACCCATGTAATCATGTTAGAAATCAACTAACAATGTCTATTCTCTTTTGTAGACGTCAAGGAGCAAGAACATAACTCCTATATTCAATATTAGCGTGACCTAAGCAAATGCAGTAGCGGATCCAGGGAGTAGGGGGATATATCCCACTCGCCAGGATAATTAAGTACATGAATGATAGTGACAGAGTCCATGAGAAAAATCGGACACTAGTCCTACACTACGTTTCGTGCCGACATATTATCTCAAAACAAGAAAAGTTTATAACCATTACTATTTCAAATTGCTATCAGTAAATTTTCGGCTTGCTTCGCTTACATTTACCCTCAATATCAAAATACTTAAGTAGATTCCCCAAATCTCAGGTTTATATCTTCTACTAGCTATGCATGCTAGTTGCTTTAGATGTAATGGCGGGTATGTACTACAGGTACTATACGCACCATGACACATAATAGCTTATGATATGTTAGTCAAAGTTGAAACAAAACTTATACGTAGTCTACTAGCGAGTAGCGGATCCAGGAATCCTCATAAGAAGGCCTGGAAGCGGCGGAGCCATTCTCTGATGGGGGATATCTGCCATCAAATTGTGTATTAAATTCTATCAGTGAGACATGTTAAAGATAATTGCAATATATTGAGGTCACAAACTAGAGGTTCAAATAAATGCTAAGGATAAACTTGAGGCCAAAGAATAGTGTTCACTAATCAAAAGTTTCACTAACGGAGTTTTCAGTGAATAACATAGGGAAATTCCTCTATCAGAGCAACATAGTGGCCTTTAACTTAGTATGGTGAATACGAATTTGCCAATTTTTGAAACGTCACCGTTACACACTGGGGTGTTAGAATGAGTTGATATAAATGACAGAAACCTCCTAGGCTAGTATTGATGTATTCCAAATGGTACTTCTCTACGTGCAGTAGCTGCATAATTATGACTTGTTAAAGTGCGCTCGATTAGTTTCTCTGCCGACTTCACACTCATCCATTGGGGGTCGCGTCGTTAGTCCAAATTCGTATTTATACATTAGCCCAAATTTCATATATTTGCGGTAGTCCAAATATCAAAATCGGCATTAGTCCAAATTTTTTGTGATGTTTGCGTTAGTTTTACCTCCTTTGCTCGTCGATATTATCCAATCTTATATTCCATAAATAATTCGTGTTCATTATAATGAGAAATATAATCATGCCTTAATAGGGGGCCGTTGACGGAAAGATGGTCGCGAGGAATATTGGTCGCGATAATTTATGATTAGAAGATATGACTAGAAGAACGCCAACGCCACTATCCCCAATTAGAATTTGGAATCATCACATAAGAATTAACAGTCGAGAGAATATGAGCATTTCAGTAGACTATTTGGATAACTGGTGTGGTGTTTGATTGGATTTGAGTTGGATCTGGAGCAGGCTGTGAGTTACTGAGAGCATTTAGATTCAAAACAACCAAGGTAAATGACTATATTTCCTCGCGACGAAATTTCCCCGTGAATGCATGCATTCGATCACTAAAATTTGGACTAATGTATGCGCCTCATCCATTGTTGCAGTTACTATTACGCAATTACAATGTAATTTATCTGTAATTTATTGCTCATTCTGAATTATTATTCCTTTCTATCTAACCTTCTAGTGTTGCCAGATTTTCATCCTAAACTTGGACAAAAATTCGTTTAGATAATCAATGGTGTATTTTTGGGGGTAGAGGATCGAATACGGGATACATATCTTATCCTGACGCTGTTTTCACCAGGGTTTATAAGAAAATGCAACGTTTAACTTGAATGGGGAATGCCCTCCACTTACCGCTAATATAATCACCTCAATATATTCCAAATGCCAGACTATAAAACAATACTCCGTCATTATTACAATCAGTTCTAGGTCATGATTGGGGAATTTTCTATAATATTGATACGTCTAGGGCAGGGATTCATATAGTTTACTTGAGGGAACCTAAAAGTGCCAGTTCAGCAGCCATGAAGGACATAAAGTGCGACCGTGAGACTCAAATTAGTACAGGATCAATTCGAATTAATTTCTGGACTGTTTTCGTTGATAAGTGCCATTCCAGGAGAGTCCCTGCAAGAAAAAGTGCCTGCCCAGAGATTCCTGGATAAACCCTTCAAACACGGAAGTCTGGCAACCTAGTACCATCATATTTTAGATTTAAATTTGATTATGTTAATAAATAATAAACTCTAAATCGAGTTAGAACATGGTGGTATACATACTAGTTAGGAAGGAAATCAAAATTCAGAATGAGCAATAAATTACAAAATAAATTGCTTTGTAAATGTGTAACCACTCAACGAGGTGATTTCAAACTGAACGAGTTATATGCAGTCTAAAAGTGACACATTAAACTGAGTGTGCATCACACCCCTGACCTTTCATGAAGTGCTCCACTCCTAAAAGGTTCAAGCACACCCTAGTGCAACTTTGTGCCAAATTTGCTGAAGTGAATATTCGTTCAAGATAATGAATGTTCAATGTGACGGGCATTCGAGTTACCGATGTTGACTGTACACTACAATACCTGTAGAATATAAGTGTGGTATAGAATCTGATAAGCTGGATCATATTTGCTGAGATATCTCAGCAACTTCTCGTTATTAACTCTTTCAGTTGCGGGATCGTAAAATTGGCCTTGTTCTGGATTAAGCAGAGCTATCTGGAGCGAATAAGTTAAATTTTAAAAAGGAACAAAAATATTTAAATTAAAGCACAGCTGTAATGACACTAACCTTGATGTTGAAATTCCCTAGTCCAGTTGTGTCTAATGAAATGAGTTCTACCCTGGAAGAAGAGGGGTCCCGAATAAATAGACAGTCCTTGCTAGTGTCTATAGCAAAGTCAATATTCACTCTCATTCCATTTCCAACGTTGTAGTTAGTGTAGAAGTCAAAAATGCTGTCGATTCGAAAATCCCGGAATATATTATCGATAATCAGAAGGGTTGATGGACTGGCATCTTCTAAGATAGAAACATGCTATTGAATAGTAACATTATGCATAGCCTCGCAATAAAGAAAATACATTATATTGAAACTTGATGTTCTTTCGTTTGTTTGTTGTTTGTGTATTGTCGGTAATTATTTGTACGAATTCTTCGAGGAACTATTAAGAGTACAAACTGGCTATTCGACAATTGTGGATATGGTACACAGAAGGATAGAATATGATAGATCTGAGAAGTTTTAATCAAAATCCTGAAGAGGGATGATGTCTGGAGTAAAGGGTATTTTAGGCAATGGCGCGTCAGCGGAGTCACAGGGGTAAGAAATAATTTTGGAAAATGTTTTCCTATTTCAAAACAAAAAATTCAAATGTGTAGAAATTCCTCTAAAAATTTAATAGTATTTTGCCACGTTCCCGGTTTAGCCAATACAAGTATAATCCCTCTACATTTTCTACAAACTTGTTGAGGATATCCTCTTCAATAATTTCGATTTGCAGCATGGGTCGCGCGACCACTGTGTGACTCAAAGTTAATAATCTGGCTCCGCCACTAATTTTAGGCCCATTTCAATTTCTGGACTAAAATTCCACCAATAACGGAATTTTGACGGAGTCTCATAAGGATTATTGAAACTTCACATGAATGACCACTGTCAAGTTCTGCCCCAGGATCTGCAGGCCCGAGTCCAGTTCCTGACCACTGCTCAGAAAACAAATAATGTTTTATTCGAATCTCAGGTACCTTTCGTGTATAACATATTTAAAATTCCACTTGAAATTCAAAACAAAATGAGACGATTAGGCCATGTAAAGTAAACATACTTGTTTATAATCCCCGCCCGTCCCAAATTATGCCCCACATCCGGAAGGATGATATTTATATTTTTTCCAAATTTATGGCTTATTCTTTAGTTTCAGGCTGTGCAATCCACATTTTACGACAAGTGTAGTTAAATAATTATATTTATGCCCAGAAGCCACCCTCTAGAAGAATATTTTGTTGAAATTTACGCCACATTTGACCATGCTACAAATATAGAGGATTAGTTTCCCAAAATCTTTTGTATTTTCAAAATTGAAAAAATATTAGGACGAAAAAATGCCCACAAAAAAATAAGCGTTCTCAAGTTCAAACGGCCACAACCGAACGGCCACAAACCAAGACACCGAAATTATATCTTAGATGCGATAAAAATTCTCAGAAACACGTAGAGACGTCAAAGAAAGTTCTGGTCAACTCCCAGGCTCCAGATCCAAAAGCTAATGCAATGAAAAGTCATCACTGCTATCCAACTAGTGTACTAAAATGCTCATATTCTCCGCTAATGCCAATCTAGTTAGATAATCCAAGAAATTGATATTCCATAACATCCTTAGTGAGTTAGAAAGACTCTCAGCAACAAGGTAGAGACGTCAAGGAAAATTCTTGCCAGCTCTCAGGCTCCAGCCAGGTTGTGACCATTTTGGTTGTGGTCATTTTGACCTGCAGCCGAATAAGCGCCCGGGCGGTTATTCAGGAAAATATGTTAAGTAATATTCCAGTACTTTCGACAAATCATTAATATTCACTATGGGACAAAATATTTCGATCACATTATCAATTGTTTAAATCCTCAAGAGACAAAAAAACATGAAAATCTGAAGACAAAAGACAAAACATCTGATTAATTTATATAGAATTAAGAATAAAGAATTTATTCAAAGCTTACAAGACAAAAAATGCTCCAATTAGTGGTAATTTCATCGAATGTTAATATCCTAAAACAAGGTTTCAAAACCAACTATCAGATCTTGGCAAAAACGATAATATCAATTGAGTTCATAATATTGGCTATTGCCCCTTTCCAGGTACTGACTATTCAATAGGTAGGCTAGCCTATGAGTGAATACTTAGTAATATTTACTTACTCTTAAGGGTGTGTAGCATAACAAAGAATTCCTTGGCGATATTATTCTGTGAAGCCTGTCTCTGCACCAATTCCTTAACCATCGACAATCTGAAGGTGAGTAGAGACTCTGGTGAGGGTAAGAAACTTTCCAACATATGTTTTATAACACAATCAGATAAACTGTTAGTTTCCAGGGGGTGACGATCATCACTAACAGAGTTTGTGAAAGTGCCAGCTCTAAGGTAGTTTCCAGATAGAGATTTCTTTGGAAGAGGTATTTCAGAAAATTTGTTAGAACAAACAGAGTTTGAATAGGAACTAAATAAATAAAAAGGTACAAGAATTTTAACGCTGATTACTATACATTCATATGTAATATGGTCAATAGATTTCTATCCCCAGGTTTGATTATATTCACAAAACAATAGGAGCCTATGGGCTATGGATAGGTCCCTGAGGCAGAAAATAAGAAGTCCAATTTATTAACCTCATTTTAGAATAATAAACGTCTGATAAATTGAACTAATCAGACTTAGAGCTTTATCAATTCCTTCAATGTATTCTGCACATACTAAGGCAAAAATAGATCCTTAGACTCTAAGAATAATAATAGATTTATACCTTGAGGGTGTATAATAGCTTTGCTCTGAAGAAGGTCTGTTATTCTGCCGTAAGAATCTGACGTCAATAATAGAGGGGGATAAAAGTTCAGGCAGACTCCCAATAGTAGGACCTAGCAATGCACAAGAAAACTCTTAATATAATTAAAATAAGAAGATATTGTGTGAATATGTTGTTTCAAATCCTGAAAGCTTCAGTATTTAGATCTCAGAATAACCTCTCCGCCTCCACAGAATATTTTTGATCTAACATTACATTAGTTAATCTAAATCTCAATTGTTGTTAGTTTGTTAGTTGTCAAGAAAAGGGTTTTTGGTATCCTATTAAAAATTCGAATTTCGCAATCTCGATAACTATGTATTTATTGTGTTTATCAAGAAAGTAAATATAATTCTATAAAACTTGATTAAAGATATCGACCCCTTTGTTCTATACGATTCAGATACTTGAGTATCAAAGAAATCAATGATGGAATAATAAACAAAAAACATGTATCGAATACCTGATTCTGGAGTTCGAGAATCTTCCAAAAGCTTTTGAATATTCTGATTCTCATTTCTAAGAAAGGAATAATAGCGCATATATGAAAAATATTGATGTATTAACCTTAAGTTTGAATATAATACTTTGATAAAAAGCTACTCTCGGTAAATATCGTTTTAACCTGTATATGCGAATTTGGAACTTTAGTTCATATGTATGAAATATATATCCCACCCGTCTCAATTATTTATCCTGCCAGGACAAACATTTTATGTTCTCTATCGTTATAAATAAAGTTTGCAAATGAGCATTTATAAATTTCAAAAAATCTAATAATTAGACACAATTGAAAGAAAATAAGCCAGGCTGTGAATCATAAATTGGACAATATCTACCAGTGGACTATTGAATGTATCAAAAAATTTCCAGCCAACAGACTGGTAGTGTAGCTCTGTGCTATTTCTTTGCGTTGATTCCAAGATATCATGGGGCGTAGGCCCCCTGACCCTCGTGTAGATACCGCGAATCACCACCCTCGGCCTGATTTAGGACCACTGGATCTGTGAATATTTCAGGTCAAATACAATACCAAGCTGTGTCAACTATCAATTCAGGATTGCCGTGGGAATGGGAATTGAATATAATGTCGCCCTTGGTCCATAAGCAATGGACTAAGGGAGTACCAATTGGTAATTTATTATATATGGCATTATACTAAACATACTGGAGTGGTTAGATATATTCGTTTATGATATCTTAGTTATAAAACAGTGGTAATAACATGCATAGTTTATGAAATTTTTAAATAATTAAAGTAGTGGGGTTAGGGCCATTCGGGCCCATCTAGGCTAGCCCAAGACTAAATGCTGATATTATTGATGAATTGTAGTTACTGACCGAATTTCGGTTTGGGTTTCGGCAGAATTTAGGTATCGGTGGTGTAACCGAAATCATGTTAATATAGTAATAATTCTGAGTAAGAAAAGAATACTTTTCAGAAGTGTAAATTAGGATTGAACATACACAATCTATATAGTCTTTCAATTGGGATATGCAATGCAATTGTACAAATATTAGCCTCTGTATCCTACTTATAAACTATAATATCATACATACTCGTATTCTTAATTATCAATATGTGTTTAGTAGTATTTCTTCTCTTTTCGATCAATGCCGTTGATAAGAAATTTGCTATTTGCTAATTATAATTTAGTCATGTAGTAGTAACACCTTGAGACTCTAAAATTCAGGAAAGCAAACTTGAACTTGATTAATAATATAATGGTAGGACAACTATGATGATGAAAATTTAATCATATTTATTGTCATGTAAATAGTGGCCGAAATACCGAAATACCGTTTCGGTAAAATACTGTGGTTTCGATCGTTAACTAATGAAAGGTATTTTCAATACCATTATTGCTCTCCATGACAGCTACACAGTAGAATTCGGATAATACCGACCCCCACGGAAATTAATAAGTATTATTCGAGTGTACGTCTAGGGTCTTATCCGATTAGGTCCATAGAGTACGTAGTGAAGGGGTTCTACTGTACTTATTTTCAGTTATTTAACGCGATAAACAAATTACTAGATAATGTCACCAAAATTCGCCTCACACAGGCAGAATAAAACTGGAGTTAGGTTCTCATTGGCTCATTCATTCACAAGGTAGCGAAATCAGCATACATTAGAGCTCGTATAAGACGTACCCGAAAACACGTGCTACTTCAACAAACTCAAAATTTAGTCCCTTTCATTTTAATACAGTCCCGTCAAATTTGAACTCCTTATCTGGATCAGGTATTACCGGGAGTATTGTCAATATAAGTAAGTAAGAGTCATAAGGAAGAAAAACTGTACCCAATAATCACCATATTATAGGAAATTATCTCTCAATGAAATTAATGTGAATTGGAGCAAAACATTTTCGATGCATTGAATTACCAGAATGAGGGAAAGGATATTAGTAAATTCATGAAATTAACGCTCATGTAAATTATCGCCATTGAAAATTAGTAACACTCAAGGAAATAAATGAGAACTACTTCAATTCGCATTTATTTCATGGAGCTGTTAATTTCTTATAATAAAGTATGCCTTACCCTTGTTCGTATTAACGAGGTTCTACTGTAGTAATTACGTAATTATAGTTGTAGGGCTGATAGAATATTCGAATATTCGAATATTCGTTCGTAAGCATTTAATACAGTCAATAAAAAATCAAATTAATATTCAAGATATATAAACTGATCGCGATTCAAAGAGATTACACTGAAACGTGATATAATACTGGCTGAGATTAGAATGTGTGTGTATTAAACGTAAGCTCGTCAAATAGTAATTAAACTTGATCTAAGCTATATTTTGCAAACTTAGGCTGAAAATATAAGCACCAAACTGTGATTTCACAAAAGTAAATCAAATAAAGTACGTATATATAAGGATACGTGTGTATGTGTGCAACAAACGAAAACAATCGAATAAATTAGAATTGTAGAAATGCTCATAATGGAATAAACATAGCGATTATATACGGATTAGTCTAAACATATAACTTACTCAACTGGGCTGAAAATAGGCAAGGAGATGTGCGGAGGAAGGTTAGAAATAGGACTCGGGGCAATAGATTTCTTGGCAGGAACTAGAAGAGAGAAATCTCATGAGTTGTTAGTCTATCAGTTTGTATGTTTGTATGTTTTGTTATATTAGCGTAAGCTGATTTACAATCGATTCGATTTTACTAATTACGAGTGCTAGTCGAATTGCAATGAACTCGAACTTTAAGTCTATAATTAATCTTCCAAATTGACGGTCCTGCCTCACTATTCGGTCCGACCGGATCATATATGGGAGCCATGGATGGTCCCACCTCTTATATTCTATAAAAATAGGAAATTCCACATTTACTACAATATCAAGATTTATTAGTAAATATTCGGGAGAATATCCCATTTAGCAACCAGGGCAAGTTCCACATCCACATGGTAGATTTAGTCCAACACTTCTTAATGAATTATTAAAATTATCAAGGGGTACATTTTATTGCAGAATGACCATCCATGGCGCAATTTATGGTCCTACCGGACCTAGTGTGGGGGACCAAATTTAAATAATATACAATTAAATTAATTATTTTAAAATCTTTAAATTTCAGGGCTAAAGCGAATATATTTTCCAATATTCATTCAAAATAATTGAACAAATATCATTTAGTAGTAATATCTTATGTAAGATATTATTTATTAGTTAATAGTTATACTGATAATATTCTATAAACGAGTATTTGGCCCGTCGCTTCGCAATGAACTCGGCACATTGCGCCTCGAGGTATCCATTATTCTCCAAATTGACGGCCCCTTTGAGTATTATACAAATATATATTTAGAACAATGTAATTCACAAATATACGTATATGGCACATTTATTATTGAAGTGTTTTGTCAACTCCCTTTGTAGCCGTTGAGAGCAAGTATCTACGTAATTTTCGAGATTTTGCTATTTGATTAATTTATATTCATAGAAAGAACAATCTATTTAAATATGATTAATCCAAAAGTGTGAAAATCGGATTCAGTATGTTCGATATGTTTAGTGAAGTTTTATTGAATTCTTTTTACTTCCTTGATAAACACGATAAATACATAGTTATGCGACAATTTTACAATTGCATACCGTAAATCCTTTCCTTGACAACGGACAAACAAACACACAGACAACAATTGAGATTGAATAATATAGATTGTCTAATTGAGTCATGATGATTCTGAAAACATTCCATCCTAAATTTCATAGTCATCAATACGAACTAATATTCGAATATTTGTTTTCAGCCGTATTGCATTTACATAAGGTCACGGTACGATTATTCCAAAAAATCAGATATATTTGGTTTTATTGAATTCAATTAAATTCCTTGATAAACACGATATACGTATTATTGGAGGTCGCCTTTTTGGGTTCGGACCGAAAACTAGCCAAGTTGCGACCTCGAATATCCATAATCATACGCACATCTCCGAATTACGATCCTCGAATTCTAATCGCATACTATATTTCCATTCCATGACAACGAACAAACAAATAAACAGACAACAATTGAGAATAAATAAGATAGATATATTAATCAAGTCATTGCCTGGAGTTTATTATTCACGAATGTTTGAACTCAAACAGCTGATAACTATTTTAAGATATTTTAACAGTAATGTGTAATTTGGGTTTTGATAGAGAGTAGAAGAGGTTACTCATTTCAAAATTTGCATATACGTAGAAATTTTAGAAAATATTTCTAGAGATATACCTTTAGAATTCCCGAAGTCTTTGAGAACTTGCATTATGTTAAAATGAGAATTACTGGCAGCTTCCATTGCAGGAGTCTTGTCAAGATTATTTTTTATATCGAGGGCAGATCCTGCATCTAACAAAATATTCACACATTCTTCGTTACCTCTGCAACAAGCTAGATGCAATGCTGTATCACCATTAGAATCTTGTACGTTAATCCCAGTAGTGTGCTTCAACAGTAGGTTTAGCACATTATCGTGTCCATGAGAAGAAGCTCCATGGATCGGGTAGAAATCATGTCCAGTCTGTTGGTTAGCGTCTGCGTTGGACTAATTAAATAAGAAATGATGAGAAAATAAATTCTGATTAATTGAAATATCTGTATACTCATGTCTATACTAGCATCTGCTAGCAAATAATGCTTGAGTAATGTGACAATGTATAAAATGATTCTAAAGTTTGAATATACGTAAACACATTTATCCTATGATCTAAGAGTAATTAGAGGTGGATAAATATGGGTATTAAGGTGGAAAATGGGCCCCGAGGTACACTTCTGACCTGCCTAACAAAGTCTGAAACTATGAACCATCTGCTTAAAATTATCAGCGAACACCAACGCTTTAGTGCGTAGAATGCTGTGGTCAAGATTTATCGAGCATATAAACTCTAATTTTGACCTACAATATAATACCTACATGATTTTCATGTAATTAATTATACAGTGGACGCAGGTTATAAGAACATAACAGAAATAAGAGCCATTTTCAGGAAAACGGTTCTCACATATTCTTGTATATTTACGGCTGTTGTATGAACATATTATAAGAACATGTATTGTTAGTACTTGCTACACCCAAGGGTGTTCTTATAATCGACGTCCACTGTATATCTACTCTTTTGGGTCTCCTGACTCAAAGCAGTAGCGCGGAAGCTAACGAAAACTAGGGGGGCTAACCTGTGTACTATGTCCACCTTCAAAAAGGAGAACGAAATATATCGGCACATATATATTCGATGAGTCAAAAGTAGGGGGCTATAGCCCCCTAGCCCCCTTCCGCCGCCCTTGACTCAAAGGAATTAATCCCTTCGCTCCAACGAGTAAAAAAGGTTTATTAGGTAGAATTAATGACCCGAACTGCACTCCCAGTCTGTCGGCTGGACATATTGGTCAAATTTTGGAATATATGAACTCTGAGGTGCTGAATGGATACAAATCATAATCCAAATCCAATCTGCAATCCATTCCCCACACAAATATAATCTAAATCCAATCCATTTGGAATCGAATATTAAAATCAAATTTATGAAAAATCCATGAAATTCATAAATTTGATGGATCTGATGGATTCATTCGACTTCAAAGAATCCAAATTCATCCCAAATGTATGTATTTATGTATTTAATGGATTTGAAATCCATTAAATCCATTATCCATAATCCTTCCGGCCCCTCTGTAGGCACTACAATATTTGGGGATTTTATATGTACTACAATAATACATATATAAGAGTCGCTTCGCTTGCGAACACTTTGTGTTTGCATGGGGCTCGGCACTTCGTGGATCGAATTAGCAAAGTAAATAATTGCAAAATTGAATTGATAAATTAAGATTTCAACTATTTGTTTACTAAGAACAACAAATAATTTATTGAAAGTATGAAATTCTGATCAAGCATTATTGACATATTTAGTAAAGTTTTATTGAATTATGTTAACTTTGTTGATAATAAACACGATAAATAAGTAGTTATGCAACATCTTAGAATTGATAAATTCGAATTCAATACAAAATTCTATAAATCCTTTCCTAGACAACGGACAAACAGACAGAGAGACAGACAAAATTAGCAATTTAATAATATAGATATTAAACTCACTGATAATAGAAAACTGCATAACTCAACATTGCCCGAGCATGCTGCAGCGTAGAGCGGAGTTCTACCTTCATTGTCCACACAGTTAACTGTTTTTGGATTAATATAGAGGGGAATAATGTCTAATTTTCCATCCGCACAGTATTGGATCAGTTCATTAACCTGATAGAATAGCGTATTTTCTTCATCTTCACTGGAACAGTTTGACATTATATAAAGGTAAGAGAGTAATGAAACTGATACTGAAAGTTTTTCTCCTTAGATAAGCATTACCTTATATATATACGACATGTTATCTCAAAGAAAACAATGAACTCATAATATAAGTTAATTGAAAGTGAAAGATTATACAAGTGTACTGTTTCCCTTAACATTACTGCATTTGATTAAGCAATTAGGTCAATGTAACTAGATACCACATGGCTGAGTGGCTGGAACACACATAATATCATAATGTGTTAGATTAGATAATTATGGTTTTGAATAACATTATTTCACTATGGAATGCTTTCATGTTAACTCATAGTTATATGGTTAGTAATACATAGAAGATCATGTGAATAAACTTTTAGATATTGGCATGTGCGTTTGAAGTATCACAAAAATCTAAATACAATCCGTACCGACAGCTTAGTATATTAAATTGTTTAAAGTGGCACTAGTAATTGGAGGCACTATAAAATAATAAATGTAAAACCCCAATACAAGTAGACATAGGATTGGTCCGCACTTGAGCGAAACTCATTTGCTCTATTCCCATTTGATTTGAGCGAATATGGATTACAATGTGTAAAGTTACAAAGTATTAATCGAATTATAGGTGCAAAGTTTGGGTACCTAAGGGTGTGGATAATCCAGGCTTTGAGGCGGGGACTAGATTTATGAGAAATTTACACTAGATCTATTTCCCATGGTGGACCCTAGGCTTAATTTTGTTAACTAAAACTTGACGCAAATGACTCGAATCTCTCGAAAATGCAATAATGATAGAAGGGTTATTTTTTGTTAATTAAATTCGTAGGCGGAACATTCTTTGCGAAATCGTTCAAATATAGCATCTAAATATATAGTGCCTCCAATTACTAGTGCCACTTTAAATAAATTTAATTCTGATCTAAGAACCTATTTTGCTACTATTCTTGTGAGTTCGCTCCTAGTATTCAAAAGATCATAAAAAAACTAATACAATCTCTATGGAAAAAATATAAAGTGGCACAAAAGTGGATGATTGTGGCAGACCCACTTTTGAAGCAATATCCACAAACCCGACGGTAATTGTCTTTCTATCTTGAAAGTTTCAGATTACAGTTTTGGCTGAGGATAGGCTACGGAGAACTAATATGAATAATCTAGGTTGTGATTTCAGAATAAATAAATAAACACCTGGATATACCACTTCTGAAAGAGTGTTCAACTGTTCATATACCTTATACTGGTTAATAACAATATATATTTTGCTACCACAAAGCATGAGGTGTCTTATAACCAGTATCCATTTTTCAATTTGCTGTGTACTGAACAGACTGAACAGACTTCTAGGTACAAAATATAAATTTTTCAGAGTATTAAGCACACCTCATTTTGTGGAGTGGGTTCTCGCTGAGTGCTCCCACCTCCGCTCCTTACTAAGAAAAGGAGTTCACTCCGACTGCCGTGGTAAGAAATGGAGCGGGCTCTAATCGCGCTCATTTTATTCTTTCAGAATTACATTAGATGTATATTTTAAGTAATCAGGATGGAATTTAACCGTTGTACATTCGAGAAATTGCTATTCAGTGGCTTATCTGGGATTATCGTGAGGGGGGTGCTCTGGAGCGAGCGACAGTAAGGGGGGGACTAGGGGGTAAGCCCCAGAAATCTTTTCAATCTTAGAAGCTCAAACATCGATGTACAGCTATTCTTGTCACATAGTAGGAAGATTATAATAGTGTGCAGTTGTACCAAAGTTGTATAGATGTTTATGTTTAGATAACTTGATAATTTTGCTACATAATTATATTTATACTATTTAGTGAATACATATTTAGTCTGCTAGTATATTAGTCATCTGGAGTCTTCTGGGATATCGTCTGGGAAACTCGTTGAAAAAATAATTGTGATAATTAGATAGCATTCTGTAAATAAGATTCCAAAAAGCTTTGCGGTTATTAAGGAAAATCGAATAATAAATAACAACATACCCCTTTGGGAAACCAGTTATGAGGGGGTGTTTGAACACCCAGACCCCTTCCCCTGGATACACCACTGCTATTTGTGCAACGTCAAACCATTTCAATGAATTCTGAATTATACTAAAGTGTCCCAGCATCCACTTTTTATAGCAAGAATACTGAATTTTATGCAGAATAACGAAGAAATTTGTAAATTGTTTGCAATTACAATGGAGCGCTTCTCCACCTTCCGCTCCTGGATCATCATAGGAGCGGGCTCCTTTAATGCTCTGTAAATTATGTATCATTTTTGGGGGAATAGCTGTTGAAAACCACAGTAATATAATAGTATATGTGTAGTTGTTTAGTATGTAAATTCAAGATCTGGGATAAGGCTTAAATATTGACATGGGATAATAGTAAGCAGCATTATAAAGCACATAAAATTATTGTAAAATATAAGAATCATTAGTGTGAGGCCTGGGAGGCATCGGCACATTAATAGTAACCATTTCATAATCTCCTATATTGGGAGAAAGAGTGTAGATAGAGTAGGGCCAATTCTCATACTGAATTGCCTTTCTGTCTGCTTCGTCGCCACATGAGAAACGGCCTGGTACCCTCCTGAGCTGAATAGACCCTACGTTTAGTAAGGTTTTAATGGATTCACATGATGGATACCATTCGGGAGGTGCTGGGTAACTCGCACTTGCGAATGCGAATGCAGGCGCAACAGCTGATAGAAACACCTTACTATTCGCTCGTATAGAGTTGCCATGGTGTGACATTTTCAAGTGCGTAGATCTGAGGGGCTGGCCCCTCCTCTCCCACTCGTTTACTAGCAGCTCTTCTATATCAGACCCTAGGAAATCTCCTGGAAGCAACATTTGGAAATTCGGACCTGCTACAATCTGCATCATAATACTTCTACCATCAACAGAATTACCAAGGTTCGCTCCTAAGTATCTGAACTGAACTCCGTCTTTCCCACCGTTACACTGCGGAGGATCATTGTTACATTTCCCAATACAAGGCTCTCCATTGTTAATATACTCAACAACCTCTGCGTGCATGTTAAGCCACTTTCGAAATGGAGGAGAAGTGTAGTCATCCTTTCTTCCACCAAGGATTATCCTCTCTAAGTTAGGAACATCGTTAAGTGTGAAAAGTTCAGGTATGTAACTAAAATGATCCCTATCTGCATGCATTATCATGAGTGTGGTTATTTTAGACAGCTGAGGTTTCAAGAATGTAGCGATCATAGCTTCCATCCAGCCCTCTCCTCCGGTATTGCCTGCGTCTATAATTATGAGCTCACCACTCGGACACTGGACGATTGTACAATCACCGTTTCCAACTGGTAACGCGAATATATTCAGATCTTCATTGGGTTTAGGAATTGTTGTAAGTGATTGTATGACAGGATCAAATGTTAGTAGTTGTGATTGTGAAGCGTTCATGGTAGAAGAGAGAGAAGAATTGTGATCAACAGCATTAGAGAGTGGTTGGGATGTGGTAATAAATAGGTAGTGGGAAATGAATAATTGCAAAATGAAACAGACTGAAATCAAGAAAAATATAGTAGAAAGAAGGAAAAACGTATGAGTCATAATACAATAAAGTTTAATAGAGCACAGAAGTATAATTTCTTTCTAGAGAGGCCACATGATTTATATACTTGATCGAGACGGAAGTTAACATCAAAGTTGTTAAGAATTGGAACCAAATTGGAATCCTATGGGCAATTATTTCCGATGAAATAATAGCAGTACCATCACACTAATCAAGAGTCTAACCATAATCTATAACGGAAAATACGGACAATAGAGTATTAGACTGTAATCAAATCACAAGTAGCTAGCTTCTTAGGAAGCAAGTGAATCAATAGATAATTTATACAAACTGACGAACACTCATAAAGATGAATATACGAGAGAAGGTGATAATAGATTAAAAGCAGTAGGAAACATCGTAACAACTTCCCAAATAAATACTATGAGCAAGTGTTTCTCAACCTTTTTATACTACCGCAGATTTGTACATCATGATTCAAGCACAGTTACCATAGATTGAGTCAGAGTTAGTACAGTGAACTCAGGTTAAAACCAAGTCGGATTTAAGGAAACTCCCATTATAAACAAGTCGGGTATAAAGAAACTCGCACCGGCCATTATAACGAAGTGATTCTCTGCCCTCTATAGCTTGAAAGTTATTGATTTTACTCAGCTTAAAACGAAATAAAACCAGAGTCCTGAGCACTTCGTTATGATGAGAGTTTGCTGTATAAGTGAGTCCAAATCAAACAGATTAAGTACATTTTGAGTGGTGTGGAAAATTGGCAATCCTCATTTTGGCAGAATTGTTTCGCTCTGAAATATGTTAAGGAAATCCCCAGGATATATAGACTCAAAAAATATTTAATTTAATATCTTTATTAGATAAACAATTGCTAAATATTCAGGCTACGGAGCGACATTGGCCGTAGGGCAATATATTACAACAATTTTTAAATGTTTCAATCAATTGTTCACAGGAATTTTAGCTCAAATTATATGTCAACCTTGAAAAACTTTGTTAGCAAACAATTTCAACACAGGAAATCCCAATTAACATAGAAAAAGGTGCAAGCCCAAAATTGCGAGGAAAATTTTTACACCCCTCAAACTTGGGCGTCATAGGATTAAAACGCTGGATTTGTAAATATGGGATATCTAATTCAATTGCTTTCAGATTAACTATTTATGGTTTATTCATGTTCAGCATCAAATTTCCGGAAGTTTGATATAAATATTGTCCCTAGGAACTGAAATTTTCCTTAGGAATGTGACAACATTCCATTTGCTAAATATGCCTCAACCCTATCGAGTGACCCCTTGTTCGACGCCAGTAGGCTAGGTGAGTCTAATTATACAAATGTCGACCTTCTATATTGTCTTTCGATATTTTAGTCAAGATATATATTGAATTATGTTCACTTTTAGTGGGGCGGGTATGTGACAAAAGTCAGCTAATATGTTCACCTCTGGCATAAAGTATGAAAATTGGTATACACAGGTTTTAAGGAATGCTGAATCGATATAGATGTGGAGGCACTTGATAGGATCCCCAGAAGTTGAAAATTCTAGGGGCTTAAACTTGGTGCCCAATAGAAATCACCTGTCTTTTAGATGTAGGCTAGCTAATTCAATATCTTTCAGATCAATTTTTGATTGTTATAATCGTGCTCAGTATCATTTTTCCAGCAGTTTAATATATATATTGAGCATATTCCGAAGTGTTTTTCCCTAGTAACGCAAAACTCCTCAGGAATGTGACAACATTGTATTCTCATGTCCGAAACCCATCGAGCGACCCATTATTTCAACGCCGCTAAGCTAACTGAGTCTAGTTAAACACATATTGACCCTCTTAACGGTCTTTTAACACGAATTTTCATGATGCTCCCTGCAGCCCAATAGTTTTAATGATACATTCAGAAATCGTCAGTTTTTTTGGGAATAATAGAACAATAAATGCTATAATATATCATACAGTGTAGATCGTGGTAAACGGTAAAATTTACACATAGACAATTGTAAATTTGCATAGTCTAGTACCTACGCCTTGTTGTAAATTATTGAAAGTTCGCTCATATTCCAACAACTGAGAAGATTTCGCAGTAACTTTGAACAGTGTTAAACTATTACCATCCTCGTTTGCCCTAATTTACTGCGTTCCCAGTTAATAGAATATGATGTATCTCTATAGAAACGAGCGAACTTTCAATAATTTACCACAAGGCGTAGGTACTAGACCAGGGGTGAACAAACTTTTTCTGCGAGGGCAGCATTCTAATTCCAAATTTTATGCGGGCCGTATTGACCTACGATTACGTTCCGTGTTCTAATTTTTTTTATAGAAACTCTGCTAGCTAATTGTAAATGAAACAATAATTAAACATAATAATTAACTAATATTGTTTCATGAGAGCAATGCAGCTGATTCTTGAAATTTTCGAAGCCGTACCAAGATACAGTACTAGTAATAAAAACTAAAAACGAATTCATTAATAGGTCAGGAAGGTATCGCGGAAAGTTCACTTTGTGTCAATTTATACATCTCCTAGATTACTTAACCAAATTTTCCATGGGACGAAATTTCCGAATGCGTAAGGAAGAGTAAGACAGTGATCAAATAATTAGAGTACTCAAATAACTTAAGCCAGGCGGGCCGTAGTATACCCAGCCCTGTACTAGACTATGCAAATGTACAATTATCCTCAATAATTTAGTATAAATTTCTGAATATATAATTCAAAAATTTGTGAAGATGAATAATAAAACTGTGGGCCGCAGGGACCGATTATGGAAATTCGTGTTAAAAGACTGTTTATAGGTAAATATGTGTTTAACTAGCTGAGTTAGCTTAGAGGCATCGAACAGGGGGTGACTCAATGGGGTTCGGATATAATTAGAGAATGGAATGTTGTCACATTCCTGAGGAAAATTTGCTTTGCTAGGGAAAAAATCCCTCCAAATAGGGTCAAAATATATATCAAACTGCCGGAAAATTGATGCTGAACACGAAGAAGACCATAAAAAGTTGATCTGAAAGCAATTGAAGTAACTACCCATATTTACAAAACCGGAGATTTATACCTATGGCCCTCCAAGCTTGAGGGGGTGTAAAATGTCAAAATGCTTTTTTAGGCTGTTGGCGTAGGTCAGTATGATTTTGGGACAATTTTCTCTGAAATCCCAAAAATCAGACGTTAGCATTGGTAGACAAGAGTTTTGGTCAATGCCCTTAATCCCCATTTTTTCCATAATTATTAAACGCGCAAACAAACGTAGCGAGTATTGGAGTGCAGCGGAAATGAACGCGATTGCCGCGGAAAGCGCTGTCCAATGTCTTCATGCCTATTTAAGTTTTGACACGAAACAATGAAGATTTCAAGGAATTCCAACACCACACATTTTCAATCACTTTCTGATGTAACTTGGGGTCAGAATTAGGCTACTCCTTCTGACTAACGCCAACTCACCGAAAAAGCATTCCGACTAATACCAGTCTCCAAAATCCTAACTAAATACAACTTAGAAATTTTGAGTAACGCGTGCGCCTCGAATAAATGTTGTTGACTACATAAATATTTGTCTGTGATTTGCTGATGCTGCCATTATCTCTGCATCACTGGCAGATATTCCATCTCTCGTTCATGCTGTACGTAACTGCAAGGTGTTATTATTTCTGTTTAAAATATCAACACATGTGATTGAATTGGGTTATTTATCTTTTTCCAGTGAATTTCGCGAGGCAAAAACCCCGATTTTGACTATACAGTAGAGAACACTTCGTGGATGTGAAAATCGAGCATAGACCAGTTATATTAACCTCCCTCTTTATAGATAACTACAATATATGCTACAGGGTTTAAATATCCATGTTTTGATAATACAAAATGTCTCCGAAATCTATGGTAATCCATGGTTTATTGATACAGTTGTCTCCGAAATATATGGGATGTATTCATCCATGATCCGTTAATACAAATTACTACGAAATATATGCAACAGGACTCTATAGCATACGTGCATTCTCATTGAAAATCAACTTGACAAATCTATCTATGGAATTCCATTAAATCATGCGCGATGTTATTAATGTAAGTTTCTGAGATAAGTCTGCTATCTACATAAATGTACCCAGGATCGCACAACAAAAATCATGTGAATGTGAGGTAGATTGCTTTGGCAATGAGTCTACCTTACATTCACATGATTGTTTTTCGCATTGAAGAAAAGAAACGGGTCGTACCCCTCGTATGGATATTGCTCATATCATTTAAACTCTAAGGCATAATTATCTCTAAAGTGTGCCCCGCTCTCTGCCTATAGAGGTTGCACTGTACTGGATACAAGTATACATAGATAGGTATGCAGCATTAGGATAACTTTATTGAAGTACACTTGAATACCTTTATTCAATCGCCGCCAAAACCTAACCGAAGATCTGATCGACCCCTCGACCACAAGTCCTACTAGCCCCCAAATTAGTTCCCTTTGTACTGTGGTAACTTCGAATCTTGAAATAATTTCTCTTGTATTGACATAAATTTCAATATGTACCACTGTGATACCATATCATGTATAATTATCCTGGTGGGGATGCTCCCCATCCGCCACTCTGGACCACCTATATGAACCCAAAATTTACACTGACAAAATGAAAGAATTGTTGAAAGGCTTGAGAGAGACGAGACTTGTATAACTATATATATTTTGTTAAAATAGTGATATCCATGAAAATTATTCGATTTAGTCTTGTTATCCGTTCTTGAGAGGTAATTTTGTATTAAGAAACACCATTCGGGGCCAGCACAAGTAATAATTATATGTATGGTATATTCATTCCTGTCCGTTTAGAGAGATTGTCCGCTTTTCGGAGTGTTCGTTTTGGGGACTCGAATGTACACAGTGTGGCAAAATGCAATTATGGGAAATAGCACGCACATCGTATATAGACATTTCATAATATTTAATCATGGATTACTTCAAGTTTATTAAATTTGCATTACATTTTGATTATTCTCGATAATATCAAATTGGTACATTTTAGCTCGAAAGAATGTATGAAAGATAATAATCAACACAAGCAATGTAATCCAACTATTTCCAGTTCGAAATGACGTGATCTTTGGTTCCGTTCCGAGGGCTATATGTTGTCAAAAATGCCTAATTTTGAAGCTCTGCTGGACGAACACTAATGTGTTTTCGATTCCAGAATTAATATCAAGTGATCTGAGGATGTTCATACATTAAATATACAATTTTTGTAAATATAAAGCTGTCACCTTACTGAGTTATCTTAGATACCATGGATGGCACATGTTTACCCAATATTTACTTATAACACAATAATCGCTAAAGTTATGGTAGAATCAGTCCAGCCAATAGATAGATTCATACTTTCAACGACTATGCTGAGTCCAGTTCCTCAATGAATTTTGGAAAAACAACAAAAAAATTGAGTATTAATTAGTATATATGATTTAAATACTGTGGACAACTACAAGCTTTGTTAAATTTTGTTTATGTTTCACCAACAATTATCGTAAGTTACTATTAGAGGCGCTCCACCACTTTCATTTTGAGCACTCCACTACTGTATACGAATGTTTGTATATTCGGAATTGTTTGAAGAAACTGGATGGCTGAAATCTCACATTTTTTACAATCTGAGCATGAAAATAGAGTAAGAAAAAATGGAAAAGTAAGAAAAACAGATTTCTAGTGTGGGATATAACCTTAAGGGCAGATGGATCCAAATCATAAATCATAATCCAATCCAATCCGTACTCAATTTTCCACAGGATAGTAATTCCAAATCCATGAATTATGGATTTATGGATGATCCAGCCCCTCTGGATATAACTAATAAGCTCAATACCATTAGTATACAATAGATTCAAAACTTACATCAACTTGAAGATCACTTCAGATATCTCTAGCTCAGATATAACAAGGATTATGAGCCGAGAACTTTCAGAATTGTGAATTCGTATTATTTGTCAAGATTACATGGTGACTTCGTGAGAGTAGTATATTCCAATAAAATACCAAGAATCATGCGGCAGACCCAATAGTTAGTCAAGCATAATAGAGCTCTGACCATTTGCAGATAGCCGCTGTTAAAGTAGTCTCAAGCCTCAATCATTTCTTTATATACTGAAGCTGCTAAAGAATGATATTGTGAATATGAGAGTTGAAAATTAATCAGCCTGGATTTGTTACATTTTCGGTGGCTTGTACTGCCATGTATTTATTCTGGAGAGATACAACTATGAAAATTGTATGTCTGCTGAAAAACATAAAAATCGACCGCGATAATAGTTCCAGAGCGAAGATGCATGAATAATATTAGAGATTAAGGTCAGGAGCTGCCCCTCTACTTCTTTGTAACGAATCTATACTATTTAAACGCGATTAATCTATGTGTGTATATATATATATATATATATATATGTTTCGTCCGGATGCCCAACTTCCTTCTCGTTATGTACCTGACGTTCCGTTGCGTGATTGGAACGCAGGTTATGTAACCGTCAGGTTAGGTATCGGGGAAGAACATATATACGTATATGTTGTATGTTCGGATTGATTGAAGAAACTGGAATACCCCCCAGGGCTGATTTCGGATTGTGGGCCTGGCTCGGACAAGTCTTTGAACATATGTCACCTTTTTTGGATTTTCGAAAAATCACATTACTCAGCCAATATACATGATAGAAGTTTGAAAAATTAATCACAGATACGTAGTTTACGGCCACACGTTGTGACGATTTTGACCATATACCAAAATCATCATGGAATTATTACGTCATCATAACTGTACAAAAAAATCAACATTTCCAGAGTTTTGATGAAAACCCAATGAGACTTTTTCTTTAATATAATGAACTAATCCTAACACACTACCATTAATCTTCTAAATATCTATTGAGTTTTCATCAAAACTCTTGGTCTTTAGATAGTTTACCAAGTCTTTTCTTACTAGAAGTAGTATTTCTTCTAGATTATTGCCACATTCGCATGTAGTATCCATCTGTGATTCTTCATCTTCGTCACTTTCTGATAGAATATATGTATGATCTTCTTCCATCCCGTCTATTTTTTCTTCTAATTCTTGAATTTCTCTTTGTAATTCATCCATGTATAGATTTACTGTGTTCAAATCTTGGTCTAATTTTCTTACTCTTCCTTCTTCCATTAATCTATCTGCGTATGTTCTATCTAACATCTTCCGATTCTGTCTATATTTATTTCTTCTTTTATATTAAATCGAAAATTGCTGTCCTCATCTTCGGTGAATTACAGATAAACCGTCGGATAAAGGGGCAAGGTGGTGAGAAGACGTATTGCGACGCCTGTAGGTTGCCATTCAGCCGGTTTTTCCTCTTTAATTCGAACGTACTGATCTTCGGGGGATCGATTTGAGGGTACAATGTAGTAGGTAGCTGGATTAGGCAACTTAGCGCCCTTAATTTCGAGAAGTGGCGGGTCGGGATCACAATAGGAGTTCCATTTGGTGTAAAGGAATTGCCCCCGCACAAGCTCATCAAATATGATGACACGTTGAAAGTTGAAGCCATCGGACCATTTATCTCCAGGGATCTTTTGAAGTATAGGATGGCGAGTCGCGTAAGAGTTGATTGTGTTGTGAACGTCTTCCCAATCCTATGGAGCCCCACATATGCAACACTTTGGCCGTCGGGTACTACCATGACAGTTCAACTATCTCTATTACCAGACCATTGATACTTAAAATTTACAGTTTAGCTACCAGAATAAATTGTAATGTATCAGAAGTTATACTTTCAATTAAACTGAATTCCACCTCAACATAATTATTCAAGTAGGGAAGCGTTTCTCCAATTCTCTTAAGCTCTATTGTATTTTCACAAATTTAATGTAATCTGTGTGAGTAAGACAAGTTACAACAAACAGTGGCTTATAACAGAAGCACATCGGGACCAAGCCATTGAAAATTGTAATACAACAGTTGGCTCGTTCTTGAGTTACAGTAGATACCAGGAATAACACATTTTAATGAACACACTAATCTACACTATTAAAATTCAATCGGGAAATTCTGTCGAATAACAAACATCTCCTGCAGGTCATGCGATTGGTGGTATATGGCTTGAATAGTTTATCACTGGTTTCAAAGTTAATTATGCGGCTTCAACAAATTATACCCGACACACGGATATACCTATTTCGATTGTCGTACGATAGTTGTACGACACGATTCTACAAATAAATAGTAAACCCAAAATTTAATATTATTCATACTTAAAATGGCTGAAATTACAACAGGAAGAAATTTGAAGAAGTTGTTAACATAAAGATGAACAATCCACAATGTCGTGCCTGGACCAATTTCGAAATACAAAAGAAGATCGACATACTGACTTCTGGTCCCAAGACAAAAAGAGATGAGCGTTCAGTGCAAAGTTTCCATCTTTAAGAGGTAAGCAATGTAAAAGAATTACGATACATTGACCCATACTCGAAAGTAACTACAAACCGATCACTTATAGCAGTTCCGTTTGAGAACTTATTTGATAAATAAATTGGTGTTGGGAGCAAACTGGCTATGAAGGATGGAATTCCTTACTCACAAAAATCAGAGAACAAGGGTATTCCATAAATATTGAGTTGATAAAGATCTTTCTTTCGCAAAGTCTCGAACATCAAGCCAGAATAATGAAAAAGTCACAGAAGTCACTCGTTACCAAACCAATATCGTCTGAAGGATTTGGAGCTAGAGGTCAAGTTGATCTCATTGATATGAGAGCTAATCCTGATGGTGAATATAATTGGATACTCACCTATCAAGATATATGGATAGTGTCAAGCACATTGAAGAGAAAATCGCAAGGCTCTGTTGAGAGTGCTAACAAGCGGGTGGAAAATATTCTCACCAGTTTGCTTGATAAATTTCAACACTCAATTGAGTTAGCGAATTAGAAAAAGTCGCCTACATGAAAACACCACTGTACATAGCGTTTGTAAAACAGTCCCTATAGAATGCTATATAACAGAGATCTCCCCATAGTATTGCGAGATTTTCATTTACCCGAAGAATACAACCATTCAATTAACAGCGTCGAAGATCTTAAAGCATTATAAGGGTACCTATCCCCAAAGTAGATAAAGGCAAACTAGGTCCAAATCATATTCTAGGTGTGATAATCAAAGTATCAAACAATTCATACCGTGTAGGAACCGAAAAGGAATGTTAGACCGGAATTATCCGAGGGGCGAGTTCGCACCTTGGACAGACTCATCTTATCTAAGTTTTCAAATATACCTACTACAGAAATAAAATGCATACAATTGCTAATCTTCTTTCTCATGGTAGAAAAAAAATGTTCGTATAGAGGAATTGTGCAACGAAACATTGTCCTCGTAAAGTCAGTGGTTACTATTGCACTTCTGGCGGGCGTCATCCAAATCTAATTCCATGTATAAAATTCTGATAATAAGAATGCTTCACTAGAATCACACAAGTTAAAATCTAAAGTAACATCTACAATTCGTAACAATCTCATCCTCGATCCCACTCGATGAAGTCATAAACAAGAAAATTCTACAGAAATTAGTTCATTGCTATTCCCTCAGACGTTCACTTAGGTAGAATACCTAATCTTGCTCCATCTCTTTCTCAATTAGAAACTCTTATAGCTCTTTGTGTTGCGTGGGGAGGTGAATATAATGGAACACAATTAATAAAACATGTCCTCGACAATTTTCTCACTCTAATTAGCTTGCACATTGATCCTATTAGGGCAGCATTCGGGTACCTACAGAAAGAGCTGAGTAATCAAGTAAACAAGTTTTTAACAAAAAGTACAACTTGGGAAATTTGATTTATTACGTTATAGCCTACCAAAAGAGATGGAAATTTTGGAAAACTTGTATGCAGTTGACTTTTATTGATTAGAGTATACAGTGGTAAAATATTTAACTAACATTGGATTCAGTTGCATTATCAGTGTCAGATGAAGTGTTCGGGCTGTTCTCAAGAATTTCCAAGATAATAAAGTTCTGGAGGAGAAAATTAAAGAGAAAATTCACATAATTCATCAAAATAAACTCAAACACTTCAAGTTGCTTGGGTATACACTTCTTTTTGGTAATCATTTTCCCCTAAAACTTTTATTGCAAAGGGATCGTTACCATTACGATGGAATGATAAAAAAGAAATTAATATCTGAAAAGATTCAAATCCACCACGAAACATGAAAGTCAATTTTGCAATCTACTTGGATATTCCTTTTAGTTGACCTAAAACACAAGCATAGCTTAGCTAAATTATCAGTTGCTTAGTAATTGTATAAAATTATAAATTATAAAATAAACTACTGAACCACCAAATCGTCAACATGTCCAACAGGAGATGTTGGTTATTCGACAACATTTCCTATAGCATATCCGTGTGTCAAGTATAATTTGTTGAAGCCACATAATTCACTTTAAAACCGGTGATAAACTTCTCAAGCCATACACCACCAAATCGCCAACATGTCATGCAGGAGATGTTGGTTATTCAACAGCATCTCCTACAACATATATGTTTGTATGTTCGGAATTGATTGAAGAAACTGGAAGACACACCTGAGGGCTGATTTTTGGCATACAGGGGCATTTTGGGCCTGGCTAGGACAAGTTTGAGTCTTGGAGAAAATTCATACCTGACGAAATTATGACGTTATTGTAACAGTTTTCGAAAAATCACATTATTAACCACTGCTCAGATCACTAATCCAAAGAACGATAGCAGATCCAGTATTACCACAGAAGGCCATTAAATGGAATTTGGATGGACCATGGATAATAAAAAAAATTAAATTTCAGCAAAAAATAACTCCAACTCGAGGCCCCTAGTGCCGAGAATATCTGGATCAAGAAATTTAGCTGTTTAATACTTAAGATAACCTGAGGCACTAAGCTGTCGCGCACCGTTCTAGCAAGCGAAGCGCGCTAGCAAGTCAATAATCATTAAAGTTATCGTTAAATCAGTATAGCCATTTTATAATATATACTCGACTTCCCATACCCTGATAATATATTACGATATGATTACTCTTACCAATGTGACGTAATCAGTAGTATGCAATATCTAACCGATTTCGTATTAACGAGAGAATCTACTGCATACGTATACACATATTTGGGGCAAACTAATACACTTAGACTCATATTTATAATAAAAGTTAGATCAGTTACAACAAATAAAGAATCAAAAATATAAGCGTATTAGTCTATAATAGTAAGAGAGAAGTTATATGATGACACTGTTTATGAGAATTGAAATTGATTGCAAAGCTGTGTGAAAAGTGTAAGTACAATAGAGATATTAATACATAAGTGACGTAGCCTTGTAAGAATCTTCTCAGGAGAAATGTCTAGATGTGATGTAAGTAGGATAATCACGTTTAATAGGTATGATTAACTATGCTAGTAGGGTAAACGAGACGAGCAGATGTTACCATGGATCCAGCATTCAGAACGTTGGGTTGGAGAGCGTGATCTTGTTGAGGAAGATCCCCAGAGATGACGTATGGGAGAGAAGAAGGAGAAGGGTGCAGTAATTTGTTAACCCTGCCCTGGGGAAAAATAGAATCTCCTTGAAGATTGTTACTGTGAAAAGATGACAATTGTTTCTGTTGAAACAACCCCTGAGTAATTGGCGGGTCAGGTATATCTGACATTTCACTGTGTGAGTAACACTCATCTCCTGAGTACTCGAAAGCAGGAGGATGGTAAGGAATGTCACCATGATACAGCTCGTTTACTATAGGGTTTTGTCTCTTCATGGATTCCTCAGAAATTAGAGAGTGGGTGGGGTGGAAGCAAGTGGGGGAGTGTCGTGGAGTAGTACAAGCATCGGAAGAGTCAGTCGCCTGCTGGCTTTGGAAAGCAATATGTGAAGGAATCGATAAATTGCGAGATTCAATTCGCTCAGAGAAATGGGATTGCCTTGGGAAATCGAATCTAAACACCCCTCTAGGTTGATCCAATGGAATAGAAGGTATTATCGGAGAAGGGTAGTCAATATTAATCGGCATAGTAGAGGGTTGGATAGTGTCAGCAGGACAAGTAGGGTATCCTATAAGAGATGCTATCCGGTTGTCCTTAGAAGGTATTTTAGGAAATAACTGTGGATAATCGTGGTAAAGGAACGTTTCTTTCGGTTCGGGACGTTGAAACTCGCATTCGTCTGAAAGTGTTATCTCGGGTTCATCTGTTTCTGGAGATAGGTCTAAGTTACCAGGCACGATTATCTCTATGTTCCGAGTGGGAATCTTGTCCAGAGGTTGAAGGTGAGGATTGTGAGCAATGAAAATCTCTCGAAGGACATCTTCATAACCTTTCTCAATCTTTTGATATATTAAATGTTCTATTATAAAGAATATGTATTCAGACAGCATCAAGTATAGGAGACGGAAGCAACCAAAGCTAGGAGCCGATTTGATAGTCATTTCTTCTTCAATAATTCTCCCAATAAAGAACCATTCTAGCATCACTTGTCTGCTCAGAGCCTTGAAGTTCTTTATGTTGGAGCCAGCAGGCATCACTACTAGTGAGTTAATCATAGAGTCAATCCATTCGAGATACAGGTCAAGAGGTGCTTGCTTTATGAACAGACTCTCAAGTTCAATAGATAGAATCCTCACCAAGTTGTTGTCATCCGAATTTCTACTCTTCTTCACAAAAGTGAGTCTGAGTGAGATATCGCAGAAATCTAAAGTACGCCAATCTTCTAGCATTTGGGAGACAGAGTCACAGTTTCTCAAAACTCCCCGTGCGGTTTGTGCCAGCATAACCAGGGTAGTTTGTCTGAGGAGAATTTTAGAGAAATTCTTAGCAAGCTCGATTTTCCTGATCATCAGCTTAGGGGGTAAGTCTGAGAGAGCTTCAAATAGCCATTCTTTTATATTTATAGCGAAATCTTTGATGTCAGAGAGGAGAGAGTCAGGCAGTGCCTGCAAAGAAGCCGGAATGAGAACTTCGCCTAGCACACGGTAGAGCATGACGTCACATACTGTAATTATGTGTAAAGTAATTGAATAGTTTAAGACCTCTAGCATATGTTGGGGCATTCCTTGCCAAAAATGTACCATCAAGTCATTTACTTCTTCAAAATTTGCCCGAATTACTGAGTCCATTATCCGTTGACAATGAGTACGATACATTATCATAAATGTGTCCAGCTTGTTCTTGTAAGTGTTAGGCTTCAAGTCGAGGTAGGAAGTATCAGGAAAGTCAGGAAGAGGCGTTCTTAACTTAACGCTAGGAAAACATGAAGTACAATTTTCCTTCTTTGATTTGGGGATGATAGAGGTGGTGATGTAACTACTAAGTGAAGTTGAAAAACGAGAAAGTCCATTTTTATGGTCAGAAGATCTGTAATAGAGTGATTGTTGCTTTATAGAAACGCCGTAGTAATGATACTTAGACTGCCCTCTTGTACCAAGTCTACGTGTCTTCAATTCAGGAAATTTTTGTTTGATGATCTTCCCAAATGAAGCTGGACTGACTGGAAATATTTTGCTTCGTTTACAGTAGTCTAGGTAGTGGTTGTACATAACGCTGCGAGCCAAACACTCATCGTCTTTCAATTGGTAGTTGTCCTCCAGCCATACAAACAAAGCATGATTATTCAATCTCCGCTGTTTGTTAGAAATATGTTTTGAGAAAGGAGATAAGTAAGGTCTGTTTAGGTACGACGAGTCCATACCAATATGAACATCCACGGGGGTGTTCTGAAGAGCTGGCTTGTTAGCGAGCTCTTCGTCTGAATTGTATTCAAAATCAGAACTCTCTCGAATATTATTGCATAACATTAGGTGTTGTGCTGAAATATCCATTATGCTAGTAAATGAGAATATTATACGTATAGGAATAATTTTCAGGTATTAGGACAATAAATGAAGAAATTAATCGAGAATTTAAAGTCTTAATAAAAGTACTAAATTAATACATTTTATAGAGAATCTCGCTTCTTAGTTACGAATACTACTTTGAGAATTCATGAGATAATAAATGCAAGAAGCCGACTGAAAATTCCATAGATACAAATTAGTAACTAGGGTTACTTATTAAAGACATTCACTACATTGAACAATGGATATATGATGTACTTTGTAATAATGTTTGATGCTAATTGTTATATGAATCTCTGTCAATAGACTCGTCCGAACCTACATACAACCACAATGCTATACACGAATGTGAAGTTAGCAGCGAACTCCAGCAATGAAATATGAGCACAACTTAACACTTAATAATTCTGTCAATTCTCAAACAATTCACCTGAAATTTGGTCAGTACCTTTGTCTAGAGTTGTACATTTTCTATATTCAATAATTAAGCCCTATCACACCTACTCTTGCCACAATGACATCGCAATATTTGTAATAATACTAAATCCCCATATACTATAGTCAGGGCTGGCTGTTAGCCCTAAAACCGTGACATGTCGGGTAAAAGCACCAAATTTGGTACAAAGTTACAGTAGAGTGTACTTGAACTTTTAGAAGGGGAGCCAGTTGTGGTGTGATACACAATCAGTTTTATGTGCCACTTTGGACACATTGTGAAGGTGTTTACATGCATATAACTCATCCAGTTTGAATCGAAAAAGGATTTTAGTGTCGACATTCGTAATCAACGAAAGGTTTTACGTCGTTTAAGTGGTCGCTCGAATGTGTTTGGGAATATTTTTGCCTAGCAACACAGGAATGTCTTAGGAATGTAGCAACATTCCATTCTCAAAAATTGTCATAATCTTATCCAGTGACCCCTTGTTCGAAGCTGCCCTCTAAAATCTAAATGATATTCAATAGTAAATCATTTAGATGCTTTAATGTTGATTGCCCCAAACCTATCCATGTGATAGTTTGAGACAATCAACCTACTTCACACTATTTAGAATATCGTTTAGGTATACTGTCAACCACAAACACCATTTCTTTAGTGAAATAGGTTCAATGTTCGACATAAATAGCATCTCTCCGCCGTCCTAATCAATCTTTCGATTCTTTTGTTTAGTATATGGAGATTTATAACATCCAGGTTTTCTGTCATGTTCTATATTTGAAATCTTATTGAAAATAGAGTAGTATTCAAATATATATTCTACTTTAGTACAAATGCATCTACATGTATAGTTATCATCTGTAGCCAGAGGAATTTATTATCTTGGCATGTTTTCTACATCATTCTTACCACGTAACTATAAATTAACAGAGGAATGTAAGTATATGTCATTCTGTGGTTTCAGCCATCTAGAATATACCAAATTTAAATTATCAGAACATCAAATTGAACTCTTTGCTCTCAGCACCAAACGAGCATACTCTCTACACTTTTATTATAAGACGATGACATCATGTATTCATGTTAATTATGTTAAAAATATGAAGAAAAGAGATTGACCGCGGAGGTCGATCTAGTAAAATCGTATTTAAAGAACATTTAGAGGGTCGGTATGTGCATAACTAGACTCAGCTATCCTAGCGGCGTGGAAGAAGGGGTCAGTCGATAGGTTTAGATCAACTTTAGAGAATGGAATGTTACTACATTCCTAAGACATTCCTGTGTTGCTAGGCAAAAATATTCCCAAACACATTCGAGCGACCACTTAAACGACGTAAAACCTTTCGTTGATTACGAATGTCGACACTAAAATCCTTTTTCGATTCAAACTGGATGAGTTATATGCATGTAAACACCTTCACAATGTGTCCAAAGTGGCACATAAAACTGATTGTGTATCACACCACAACTGGCTCCCCTTCTAAAAGTTCAAGTACACTCTACTGTAACTTTGTACCAAATTTGGTGCTTTTACCCGACATGTCACGGTTTTAGGGCTAACAGCCAGCCCTGACTATAGTATATGGGGATTTAGTATTATTACAAATATTGCGATGTCATTGTGGCAAGAGTAGGTGTGATAGGGCTTAATTATTGAATATAGAAAATGTACAACTCTAGACAAAGGTACTGACCAAATTTCAGGTGAATTGTTTGAGAATTGACAGAATTATTAAGTGTTAAGTTGTGCTCATATTTCATTGCTGGAGTACGCTGCTTGTTAATATTATCAGAGCTCTCAACCTGGGAAGATTTTATCGTGAGATGTCCTATTTAGTATTAGTTTTCTGTGTAAGGACCAGAGATTCTGCAGTATTTGGGCCCGATGCAGATTGTGGAAGATTTCAAAAGATCTAATAGATTCTGAACATGATTCGTAAGGATTGCTATCACCATTATTGGTTGGTTCATTCATGAATTCTATTCAAGTTGAATAGATTTGCAAGATAGCTGGGAGATTGGACTTTGCAATATTTGGTTAATCTTCAATCGATTGTATCGAAAAATTCATGATTTTTTAACGAATCGTGACATTTAAATTCCGTCTCTTCCTGCCCCCTTAACTATGGTATTGTGCTGTCCCTAAGATAATGCAATAAATCGCATATGCACATATACATTGGGCATCGTGCTAAAACAATTGTATTGGGTTCAGAGCGAGCATAGGGAGCGATCATATATATATATATATATATATATATATATATATATTGCTGGGTTGCCCCAGAAAACCTTTGAATTTTGCATTACATACGGGATGTCGGATTGGTTGATTTTGATACACATAATTTCTAAAATATATGTTCAATAATTATCAGAACAGAAAAATAAGCAAATCCTTTATACACAGTCATGCAAATATTAATTATCAGTTTCAAAGCAAAAATAAACCTGCACTTTATCAGAAAAAAACAGAGCGAAAATCACATACACTATCCCGGGAATCATGCTTGTTACAACCTACATGTGTGCAATTAGACAGTCCAGTAAGCGTAAACATGGTGGCGTATGGGTTGAGTTACAAAAGAACCAGAAATATAGCATTTCCAAGGGAATTTAAAAACTTGTGGTGATGCAACCCTCCCAGATACCATGGGCACCACGCCACAATTACAAAGAATTAATATCGAAGCACACATGATGTTAAAGATCCAGGATTACTTCAATATCAACCCATTGGAGAAGTAAAGTAATTTCTAACACACCAGATTTGCAATAGAAACGAACACCAAAGAGGGTTTTGAACATAATCAAATGAAATAATACCAGCATAGAGGATCGTAATGATTCGGGAGCAAAGTTTGCGATCCAAATAGGGCAACAAACCGCCATCGAAGGAAAAATGATCGCCATGTGATTATGAGATCCTGATACGTATTGTTTATGACACTGCAAGTAATAATGATAAAAATATTAACTAGCCTTTGGAACTTAAATTTGACGTCCGACTCTAGTATGGCTTCTATAAAAACTGTTGTAGTGAAGCTATTCTGTGAAACTATGTCCTCGCTCGGACGTGTAAATTTTAAACAAATGAATTTTATGTAAATGGTGCCAATTGAGGAACTATTGGCAAAGTTATTTCAAGTAAACAACTTTTGCAAAATTATCTTAACGGATTTATGTATGACACGATTTCGGAAAAAATGAAAAAATATTCCTGAAAAATGTTCATATTTTGCTTAGTCATTGTACAGATTAGAGGTGTCAGATAAATTTCAAAATGAAATAACATAATCCTCCTAGGCCACTTAGCCCTCTTACAAATGGGATATCAATTGAGCCCACCGTTGCAAAGTTACAAGGTGTTAAGTATGACAAAATCTTTGGCAGCTAACTTCACAACCATAATAGAAATATATTCTAATTATTTTACCTGGGAAAATATTGTATCCTGTAATCCATTCAAGTTTGGATAGCTCTTCTTTAGTAGTTTATGTTGGTTATTCTTTGTAATGTCGTTAGTTTAGTTTATTATTTAAAAAGAATAGTTCAACTTACACAGTAGTATATGACAATCTCTGAAACCATTTTAGGAAACAGAGAGTTCCTTCATGCATGTTTTTATTGGAGAAGCAGTTAAGACATTGTCTCTAACGCTAGGTTGTAAGCTCTTAGATGAGACGGGTGGAATTGGATAAGTTGTTTGTAAGCTCTGTAAGTCAAAGAAGCAACTGTTAGAATTACTTTCATCTAGAAGGGTATGTATTTTGAGGAACTGTACTCGAGATAGTGGGAATATATTTCGAATTAGGAGTACTTGTGATATATTTATTGATCGAGTCATCAAGACCTAAATCCCAATTCCCATACTCACAATAATCTGTATTCATTTACTCACCTCTTGATCTTTCAACTATCCAAGAATTCAAACGTCTTAGTTTGTCAGAAGTACATTTATTCGCATCTCCCTGTAGAATCTGAAACATCTCCATGTCCAATAAACGTTTGTTTTTCGTCTGACTGGTTTGTAAACAAACTTTTCCATATATCGTCCTTTCTTTCTTGGATAATTTCGCGGAAAGTATTTGAACCAAAAATGTCTAGGCTACCATCCCAGATGAAAGTTATTCCCAGTGATTCGCCAGTAACCTTTTGAAATTGGTCACATAATTTTAGCAAGACTTCACAGGCATTCTTCTCGTTGCATTATTTCAAGGAATATGGTTTATCATCAGAAAAGATCATAACAATTTTTTTGACAATGATGTGCCTATTACTCTTGCCTCGTAGATGAGGCGCAATGCTGTCACCAATTTTAATATTCTATGGGTTCCGGCAGCCTGGAATTCGAGTCGCATGCCCCTCGTCGATTTTAATATATGCAAAAACAAGTACAGTTGAACTCGAATAAGGCATACCACTTCGGGACCATAAATTAGTGAGTTTTATCCGAGTCTATGTCTTCTCCAATCAAAATGAATGAAATGCAATTGTGGTTTAAAGAGGTACAGTACAATCTCGTTATTCCGAACAGTTCTGTACCAATTGCAGATTATATCAAGTATCAACTGTTCGGATTAGTGAAATAACACAAATTATCCTATTGAAAATCACCACCTCGATAATTCGAACACTTACTGTACTAGAAAATTAAAATTATGAATCGAGTGCTGCACTCAAAGAGTGATACGAAAGATTATTTCAGGTTATATCATCAACATGTATCCTTTTGACTGATATTTTATATAAATTTTGATCCAATTTTCTTGGATCTCTTAATTGGATTAGCGAGGGTTCGAATTAACTAAGTGTACTGTTTAATACCGTTAATCAATAAAATTGTACTTGTACACTCCCTGGCCAAAAGTATTGGAACACTCGGCCAGAATTGACACTTGGCATAATTATGCATTTACTTTAGTTGTATGGGCTGAAGATAGTTTCAAATATTTGTGAACTTAATTCTATCATAAATTTTATCATTACAATCGCCTTTCTGATATATCCACAGAATATTCAATACATATATTCTCACAAAGTTCCAAATGCCACATGTGTCATTAGTGGTATGATGTTCCAATACTTTTGGCCAGGGAGTGTAGTTTGTAAAGTTGAGCTCTGATAAAGACGTACTCCTGTAAAATAATTTCGAATGGTTCATTTCGAATTGCAGCCGAGGGATAATGGGGCCCCCCGCGACACCGCGGTAGTTACGGGCTTACGGCACTGATGTGAGGTGTGCGAGAATGAGTTCATTTGCTGGTGATAAAGATTGGATATGTATACGAGATGCATAAAATTCATTTGTGAATTTGCAACCTGAAATCTAATACACAAATACAGCAATACATGCCTGTTCATTAAATAGTTCGGTAAAATGCTTAACGCACTGATAATAGCGCTTCGAAATAAGCCATCCAACAACCATGGGGTTCTCAAGAAGTCCGGACAACAGTCGCGGCCAAGATAGATACTAATTTGAGGAAAAATTCTTCCCAACTAACGTAATATTGAATATAAAATGCACTTAGATAATTGTGAAGATGAACTAATTCGATTAAAATCGTTCTCCTACTGCGAAGATCGCTTCAAAATACATCGGCACATTCTTACATCATTTACATGCGAATATTATCTTATTCGCAAGCGAATAGTAATAGTAACAATTTCATTGGCAGGGGGTCAGGGTCTTTGTTTAGAAACAGCCGACACGCTAGTCGTTCTGCTCAGGCCATTTCTACCGATTGCCCGTGACTAGCATTGAAAATCTCTAGCATAACTTAATGAATATTTTGGTGATACATTAGTGACTGAATATTCATTGCCAGATTAGGAATCAATATACGCAAATAAGTAATCTAAAATACCTGAATATCATATCAATAGAAAATTGTTACACTATTTTATATGATATGTGATATTCTCCCCTCACATATGCCAAGGAAACTATAAGCATTGAAATATATTAGTGAATATCTTACAAAATTTAGTTCAAATTATGTAATTTTATGTGCTTTATGCTTCTCTTTTCATTTATGTCACATTTTAATAATTAGCTCGCAATTTTTTTCTCAGTATTGACACACTATCCTACTAATATTGAGAGAGGAATTAAAATGATCAATAAGAACATTCCTTGCAGGAGCCTTGTTGTCATATTGTTTGAAAGAGAATCCAAATCCTAAAGCAAATAAGGCGACGAATAATCCAATCATTATTATCTTGCATATGCTCCCAGAGAATTTCCTTTCCTTTGCTCGTTTGTCAACTTTATACCTTGAGGTTAAGAGGTTCAATGATTCATATTCATGGTTAGCATGCTGTTCTCTATATATTGATTTTATTCCAGCGTTCTCTTGTGCTTCATCTGCTACTTTTCTCCAGTTAGTACATATCACAATTAATAGGAATATTAAGGATTGTAAAATGATAGCGGATGCCATTCCTATCCAATACCCCTTTGCTTCCATTTTCGCTACCACGCATAAGCAAATGGAGAGAGGCACTGCGAACAATTGATAGACAATTAGATTTGTAATCGAACCGATCTTCTGACGACCACATCCTTTTATAATCGCTCCCCCTATAAGTTTTAAACCATCAAAGTTTAAATAAATAGCAGTAATATAGAGACCGCTAGATGCACCTGCTATAATACATTCATCTTTTGTGAATAACTGGGCTAGATTGGACCTGAGTAAGAAGACTGCTACTGAGAAGTGCATTCCTATCAAGAATATGATGAACAGACATAAATAGGAGGTTTTTCGTGCTAATGATGGGTTGTTTGCTCCTAAAAGATTTCCAACACGGACAGTTGCAGCTACCCCAAAACCAACTGGAATTGTGAATAATTGACCACTCACATTTAACATCACTGAGAAGATACCAACCTGTATTTTTGGATCAACACTAGTAGCCCCTACTATCAGGAACCCTATCTCAAATGTCCACCAATCCAGACATAGCATTATTAAGCCAGGAACTCCGAACTTGCAGTAGTGGAGCCAACCCTTCAGAGCGTCCATTCTCAAACCCTGCCAGGAAGATTTGTACAGAGAAGAACAGCGGATATACCCCATGTAGATTATAGCTAGAGACCAATAGCTAATTACTAGAGATATAGCAGCGCCTTCCACCCCTAATTTTAATTGGATTATCAATATATAATGGCTCGTGACATTAATCAGATTACCTATTACATTCAGAATTATACATGGATATACCACACGTTGTGATTGTACGTATTTTCTCGCCATGAAGTATATGGCGACTGCTGGATTAGATATGCAAAGAATCTTCAGATACTTGCCTGCGATTGCTGCAACTTGTGGATCCTGGTGTATCATTATCAAGATAGGTTCTGCATTCAAACACACAGCTATAATAGGAAGACAGGATACTAGGCCAATGAGTAAAGCACGTTGGAAGTACAAACCAACGAGAGGGTAGTTCTTCGCGCCGTAAGCCTGAGAACAGAGAGTATCCATTCCTGAGCTCAATCCTATCATTATGGATTTGCATGAAATGTTTGCAAATGAAAGGGCCAACGCTGCTCCGTCTAGATACACTCCTCCCTCTCCAATGTGACCAGTGAAGAACAGACTTATGACTGGGAGCATTTGACTCCCGAATGCAGTGATTGCACAAGGCCAAGCTAATTTGTTAATAGTTAAAAACTCAGTCACTAGCCAAAAGGAGAGCAATTTCTTATACCATTTTTTAGGTTGAACTTGTTCATATTCTTGCATAACGTCAGATAAAGTATTTACATCATTCAAAAAACACATATTTATATAATTGTATTATATTAGAGTATGTAATTATAAATTACAGCATGTCTTACTCACGAGTTTATTATTTGTTGTTTTGAGTGTTTAGAGAATTCACGTCACTAGCGAGTTTATTGTTCATAATACAATATACACATACACAAGACATCTACGAGGTGGATGGAAATTCTATTTTCAACATTATTATACTTTAGGAGTTCTCTTGGGTCAGCTGCTCCTCTATTACATGCCTAATAAATTTGCATGTGTCTCAATATTACTTGGCTAATTGTTTGTTCACAAAATATAACCTCCAAGTATAATTTAGCTTTTTCGAAACTGTACTTTGCATCTATTTGGTGGTAGGGCTTGCAATTCTAGGATTAACAAAAGAATATACATTTTCTGAAATTTCGCATTTTAAGTTTCGCAAATGTGAATTTTTAGTATCCGTTATTTATTGTATTTCTTATGAATTACCTAAATACGACCTGAAAGGAACCGTTAATTTGGAACACAAAGTATTGGTAAAGGCACAAAGCAACGAACCATACGCTGGTATATTATTGATCCAAATATGAGTCGAAAAGAAATTTGATAAATTACATACGCGTATATTCCAAGTTAATGCAAGCCTGTCGCGTTTTTACTGATATGTATCAATTTATTACCAAGAGGGAATACTGGGATTGAGAAATTATCTGGGAAGAAGGAAATTCAGATTTTGGATTTAGTAACACAATAAGAGGTTGGCCAGGGATCCCAGATTGTAAGTCCTACTGGTGCTATAATTCATTTAAGCAAATTAACGACCCAGACCAGGCCCGTATTTTGGCACATAAATGTTTGGCTATATAATATATGAACCGCTTCGCTTGCTCGCGCTGCGCGGCTTACGAACACAGAATGTGTTCATATGTAACTCGGCACTTCGCGTTTTTATTTTTTCATAAGAACAACTATTATTTACACATGAGTACACTGAAATTCGGAATCAACTTACTCGAATATCCTGGTATAACCGTTGAAAGCAAGTTACTGGGTTATTTAGAAAATTGTTTACTTTACACACCTAAACAACAACAAATATTCACAATCTATTGTTTACAATATCATATTCGGAATCAGCATACTCGATTATCTCACTACAATGTTGTTATATTGTGTAATATTTGGTCAGCTGGACTTTAAGAACTGAACCTATATGTTTTCTATGTGGCACAGACATACATTGAGATATAACTATAGATAGATCGCTTAGAGAAGTGAGCTTATTGTCAGTATGTGAATCTACCTTTCCATGACAAGTTTCTACTTTGAATTAAATATGCTCTTGCCATTGAATTTTGGAAAAATGATAATTAACATTAGAAATATTTATAAAGATATTTACATAGGTAAATGCATTAGTAGCACTCGTACTCAAACCATGATTCCTTAATCAAATTCAACAACCAATCAGAATGCAGCATTTCATAGTACTCTACCTATATAAACTAAAACCATTTATCATCTATTACCAACTATTCTTACTACTTATTCATCTCTTATACACAATGGCTCGTACAAAGCAGACAGCACGCAAATCTACAGGAGGAAAAGCACCTCGCAAGCAGTTAGCTACTAAAGCTGCGCGTAAGAGTGCTCCCGCCACTGGCGGTGTGAAGAAACCTCATCGTTATCGCCCAGGTACAGTAGCTCTTCGAGAAATCAGACGTTACCAAAAGAGCACTGAACTACTGATCCGAAAACTTCCTTTCCAACGATTAGTTCGTGAAATTGCTCAAGATTTCAAAACTGATTTGAGATTTCAAAGCTCGGCAGTTGCAGCCCTTCAGGAAGCTAGTGAGGCCTATTTAGTAGGTCTTTTTGAAGATACCAATCTGTGCGCTATTCACGCCAAGCGGGTTACCATCATGCCCAAAGATATTCAGTTGGCTAGGCGTATCCGAGGCGAGAGGGCTTAGGCTCTAAAGATGACTACCGGCTTTTTTCAAAGCCATTTTTCACAATATTTTGTAACTTTGATTCATTGAATAAACACTTATGCTGTCTTAATATTGAGTTTAATTTCTAAAATCGTAATCTAACATAATTTAGGCTATCTAACCTCGATCGAGAATAACTCGTTTATTATCCAAACTTCTAGGAAACCTAGGCATGCCCAGTAGCGAGGCTAGCTCCCCATCATAAGAACTGGTGTAGGACTTGTTTCTAATCAGAACCCTACCGATAATCGAATTGTTAAGAACAATTTAGGGTTCAATTATAGAAAGTTACATACCCAACTTTTTGCAAGATGGTAAAAATCGCTATATGAGCCGTTATAGAGCATGTTGAGAGACCACATTAAAAAAGTTGGGGGGTGTAAGATTCTGTAATTATGCTGACTATTTTGCTTGCAACTAAATTGCATCCTGTATATGAAGTCGTTCAAAACGCAAAATTCCCTAAATTTTGATTCACTCTCCTCCCAGTATTACGCATTTTCACCGTTTTCAAAATGAATGGGACTGTCACACATCAAAACCACTCACTCGCCTTGTAACGTCAGGTATAGTTTGAACAGCACCTCGTTAATTCGAACTCAGTTAATAGAATTCCCGGGTAAGGTACACATATATTTGCATATATTCTGTTACCTACAATGGTAGTTCAATTTGTAATACTCCGGCTAAGGCAAACCAATTTTGATCGTTCGTTTGTGTTCGTATCAAGGTTAGGTTGTATGTTAGAAACAATTCATGTACTCTTTAACCGCATAGTTATTGCACCAGCTTCTCTCAAGGTGCGCTAGTAATGTTGGAACAAAGTTTCATGGAATTTCTAATTATTATGGTGGACAGAATATTAAATTTATGACACCCCCATGACTAGATATTTTCAGAGCATTAAGCGTTCCTCATTTTTTGAGCGCGTTTCGTTCCGCGCTCGCGCGCTTTGCTTGCTCGCGCTACGCGGTAGCGAACACCTTGTGTCCACACTCGGGCCTACGGCCCTCGAGTACATACACTCATAATCTTAACCGAAGCAAACATGATACTGCCATAATCTTTAAATCTGCTTACTTTATGTCACCAAGCATTTCGATCACCCCAGTATTGCCGTTGGGAGTGTGAATCAACTACGAATTTGAAATTTGCTTACTTTATATTCATAAAAACAAAAAGTGTGAAAATAGGATTCAGCATGTTCAATATATTAGTGGTTTCAACGTTTTATTGAATTCTATTTACTTCCTTGATAAACATGATAAATACATAGTTACGCGACTATTTCAAAGTTGCATACAGTAAATCCTTTCCTTGACAACGGACAAACAAAACAATTGAGATTTATTAATATATACGAGCCTTGGCTCGTCGCTTCGTGATGAACTTGGCGTATTGCCCATCGAGGTATCCTTTATTCTCCAAATTGACGGCCCCTTAGACTATTATAATATAGATATATTTAGAACAATGTAATTCACAAATATACGTATATGGCATATATATTATGGAATTATTTTGTAAGATCAACTCCCTTTGTAGCCGTTTAAAGCAAGCCTGTATGTATATTTTGAAATTTGGCTAATTTGTTTACTTTATATTCATATAAACAACAATAAATTTACATATGAGAAACTTGAAAATGCGAAATTCGGAATTAGTTTTCTGTGTTACCCTTATGTAGCCGTATAGAGCAAACCTATTCTTGAGAACAACCATATATTTACATATCAACGGACAAACAAACAAACAGACAAACAACAAATGAGATTTAATAATATAGAGGCTGTTTAAAGTACCATATTTGGAACCAGCATACTCGATTAACCCAGGATAGTCGTTGAAAGTATGATTCTACCTCAATTTTGAAATTTGTTTACTTATGTACCTAGAAGTAAACAAATATTCAGAATATGTTGTTTACAATATCATATTGGGCTCACCTCCTCGATTACCTCAGGATAACCATTGAAAGCATGTTTCTACAACAATTTTGAAATTTGTTTACTTTATATATTCATAAAAACAACAATAAATTTACATATGAGAAACTTGAAAATTCGGATTCAGCGTACTTAGTTAACTCTGGGCAGCCGTTTAGAGCAAGGCTGTACGTGTATTTTGAGATTTGACTAATTAGTTTACTGTCTATTCATAAAAACAACATTGAATTTACATATGATTAATCCAAAAGTGTGAAAATCGAATTCAGCATGTTCGATATGTTTAGTGAAGTTTTATTGAATTCTTTTTACTTCCTTGATAAACACGATAAATACATAGTTATGCGACAATTTTACAATTGCATACCGTAAATCCTTTCCTTGACAACGGACAAACAAACACACAGACAAACAAACAATTGAGATTTAATAGTATAGATTAATTAAAGGAAAACCATGCTGACAAATCTAACACATACTATAATAATATATTGTAAAGCGGTTAGAGCGAGCAATTTATGTACCGTAAATAACTCAATGAAGAAAAATATTGATATCAACTCGGTTGGATCACTTGGATGAGCATTTCAATTTTAAAAATTCACAAAACTTACATAATTTCTAACATTTTTGCTCATCCCTGGCCAGAAATATTCGTGTTTGACAGCCTTGATTGTAGGTTGATTCCAGGATGCAGAGCACTGTCATGTAGAGTCTGATAACATCAGAAACTTGGTCTGAGCAGACAACCTCTAATCCGCGGGAATTACTTCCACTATTGATTACCTAATGACGCATGGTAAATGTTATTTGTAGAATAATATTAATTAATTAATTAATTATGTCATTAAGCACACTCATATTTATAGCAGAGCTGTCAAACTGGCGGCCCTCGCAATTTAGCAGTGAGCCGCAAATGCAAACCCTTATCTTCTAATATTTGTGTTCGTGGTTTAAACTGAATGGCTTGAATAATGGAATAAGTAAATCTTTAGAAAGTTAATAAGGTAAAATACTGAACAAGGTCATTGTGTTCTAGAATTTTCTTAAAATTACGTTGAAAAGTTTGTTTCCTCTCCAAGTACATATTGTGAAGCCTTCACACGAACCACAATAGTTAGTTTGTTTAGTAACTGAGCTCTGTCAACAAAATATGCAAGTAGTTAGAAAGTAGACCACACTCAATGAAGGAAATCGTTCAAAAAATCATTCCTTGTTCTAGGAAGATAATATAATTACACATAATCACTAAAAAAAGTAGAGTCATCTATGTTCAAAATTCGCGAATATACTCAATTTCAACCACTTCCAACTTGTCTTAAAAGTAAACACAGTAGAACCTCTATAAGTGGGGAAGGTCGGGCCGGGGAATCTCCAGATAACCACCATTCCCTATTTATGATTTCGAAATTAAATGTCCTTGAACGAGAGATATTCGAGTCAATATGTATAGCCACTTCCTCCAAAGACCTCTTTTCACCGATATTAGATTCTTATAATATGCCCTAAGATTGTTGGTTGGACATAAAATTTGCAATAAATTTTCTTCTGAGAAACCAAAAAATATTTCATCATAGCGATAAATACGTAGTTTTTCCCTAAATTTTGCACAAAAATGTTCATTCAAGAAAATTTGTAGTAGAATACCTCACTTATAGTAGAGGTAAATGTCAATTGTGTGAGGCATAATTTCCTCTAAAGTATGCCCCATTCCCTACTCCTCGCATATAGAGGTTCGTTTCTATGGAAATGAATGAGGATGGACCAAAAGTGTCCCGCTTATAGAGGTTCCCCATTTATAGAGACCCCACTTATATAGGTTGCACTGCACTAAGGAAAAGGTGCTCAACGAACAATATATACAAATTTAGTTAGCAGTTAGCAGTTATATTACACTTACACATACTCGTGTCGAATATCAATGAATAGAAATTTATAAATAAGCATGTATACACAGATGGGATGTCGATTGAGCCCACCTTAACAAAGTTACAAGGTATCAAGTATGACATGAAATCGCTGCTAACTTCACAACCATAATTATACAAGAGTATATGAGAAAAATTTTCCAGAGAATGGTCTTATATCCGATATGTTCTTGAATCAGTTATTGGTACCAGAACTGGTCTGGGCAGACCAGTTATAGCGACTAAAACTGGTCCGGTGTAACAGCCGAGATTATACTCCGTCCTCAAATATACTCGGTATGGAGTGGACAACCCAGAACATAATCCCAGGGCGGGATAACCTGGTATAGCCCAGAATATACCCGGGTATACTCTGGGGCTACTACAGCCGGCCGGGCCAATTATGGCAAGGGTGGACCAGTTGTAGTCGGCCATAACAGGTCTGCCCTGGCAAGTTATAGTCAGTCATAACTTTTCACGGGCCAGTTAAAGCGTGATAGTACACGTAGTAAATAACGGCGAGACAGTATCATTTGCAAACACAGCAAAGAATGATGAGAAAGTGTATATTTGTAATGACTACAATGAATAGACCATATAGATGGCGCCATGGCCTATTTAATACACGCCGTGGGGAGTACGACAATTAGCAACACCTGCAACTCGACCTATCCTGATCGCACAATAAAGGATTAAGTTGGCAATCTCGATCCCCGTTTTATGCCAGAAAGCGTTCTTGGACGATGAAACTCTAATTCACTCTTTCCAAGTAAGGATGAATGTCGTTTGTTCTATGTGAGAAGCATCAGGGGTGGAATCAACCATGATGGAGTAGTACTTTGCGCTCTCTCTTTCATCCAAAACGTAAAACATATCTCCTAACATTAACAGCATAAATACTTATGAACTCATTTTGAGATTCTGGTGAAAGGTAGTAGCCTGTAATCGTTCCCCCTTTGTTGTGAAACTTTGACTTTAGTGACGTGCTCTTTCAGTAGAGGGTCATAATGCACTAAGAGTTCTAGCAAACCTAGAAAATTACCGTCGTGCAGGTCGCCTATCCTGAGCGATGATCCACGAAATGCAAGTTGAAATATGAGCACAACTTAAGACTAATAAATCTGTCAATTTGCGACCAATTGATCTGAGTACTTTAATCTAGTGTGGAGCTTTCTTTATTCAATAATTTATCCCCATCACACCTTCTCATGCCACAATGACATTGCAAATTCTGTAATACAAATTACAATTGGTATTTTGAGCAGACTTAATACTTTATATATCTGTCAATTTCCAACTATTTGGTAGGGCCAAGCTAAGGCCAGTGGATCGCTGGTAGGGCTAACTATACATTGACTATATAATTAGGGTTGCTTGCCCTCAGGACTTGGAGCCATTTGTTCGGAGTCCGTGTATGGGACGAATTTGTCTGAGTTTGAAGCATTTTATTTCTTATGAAGTACAATCGTGCTAACTCTTGTCACATACATCTCTAGACGGAGGACAAATCTACCTGAACACTAGAAAATATTGTCTCGCTCGTTCAAAAGTGCCATCACCATAAGCATTTGTAATATAATGACGCATTTCTTAGTTTCTGCCAGTAAATATGGTTAATATTGTCGGTAGTGGTGATTTTTCAAAAAAGATGTGGGCGCGCTCTATATTCAAACTACAGTATTTCCATGAATAAGCCTTGAGAGCGTATTCTATTCGTGGACAATTTAGTCCAAATATTCGCTTAATTTTCGAAAATACCTTTTCTTGGAAACTAATTATACTAATTTGTAGCATGGTCAAACGTGGCATAAATTTAAACAATAATATTTTGTTTCAGGATGATAAGCAGAAGAAATTCGATGCTCAGTCTGTAGAATGTCAAGAAGATAATCAATAACTTCGTTCACAAACTCTCTTCCTTGATCACTTATCAGTGTGTCCATACATCCCAATCTGCAAACTACTATGTATAGAAAATCAGCTACAGATTTAGAAGTATTGTGAGGAATGACAATAGCTTCTGACCACTTGGAAAAGTGGTCCGAAATAGCTACAATATATTTGTTGCCACTTGTAGTCTATTGTAAGGGCCAATGGGATCAATTCCTACAAGACTCCATACTTGAGATGGTACGCGTATCGAAGACAGCAGAAGACGATCCATTTTACAATATATTTCAATTTATTGCTTCATACCTAAAAATACATTTAGGAATCATGAAAGTGAAATTTGTCTGTTTACAATCCCGAATCTTGGGAAATTTGACAAAATCTATTGAAAATAAACCCAAATGTATTAACAACTGTCTAACAATTGATTGTAGGTAAGTTAGCATCGCCTAATTAAGGAATTTACTTAAGCTTTAATATGCCAACAGTGGCATTGCGCTACCCATTGGGTGCGAAAGTTTGCTCCCGGATTGAATGTTAAATTAAGTATTAGTAAATATTTACCTTTCCAGTAGAATCTTGATGCGATCTTCTGGTAGTTTTTGTCACTACCAAAATGACCACTGGTTACAGGGTTATCATGACACATTTTGAGTACTGCGTCCATTCCACTTTTTCGTAAGACTTGCTTTTCAGCATGCATAAGAACCTCATCCTTCAAAGTATATGGCTTAACAGTCGGTCCGAATTGTGATTTCGCATTGACTGGCTTTTTAGCTGGAAGTTTATAGATCTCTCTTGGATATTTGTTTTCTTTGGACATAAAAAATGCAATATTTCATTGTAGACTTGATCATCAATCAAAACAATGTAGTGAATATAATTGGTAGATCAAACAAGTTAATATGCCCTCCTATATTTATAATAGTTGAAACACAAATATAGACATTGTAAGTGTCGCCGCCACATGCATTGCTTGTATTCTACGAGCAGATAACATCATAATTTGTTCACCATTAACTTCGCGCTAGAATCTGGGCTGGCCCGGACTATACCTGTGGTTAATCTAGGCTAGCCTAGATTAACCCCCTTTTGCATATATTAAAAAGTACTGTGCGCATGTCCGTTAACTATTAAACAGGTAATTGCGGGTTTCTTTCTGAATAGAACCTACTAACTATTCTTTTATCAATAGGAGTCGTATATTCATCAACAGTATCGGAACAATGCAAAAATAATTATTCAATTTGCTGTATGCATATATATTGTGAATGTAGGTCAGAAATAGTAATATCACGAATTGTACGTATTCCGATATAGTATAGTACTCTGGACTAAGTCTCTGATTGTCTCATACAATAAGAAATAATCTGTCTCATCCTCCTCACCCATATAAATATGGCCGAAAATATCTCTACCTCAACTTTTGAAATTAAACACCCACATCCGAGGAAACGAAGAATAGTTGAGGAGAAATTTGACATTACTGCAACAACCCTCAACATTAAAAGAATTGAATTTTGAAGACGAATGTTTCGCCAGTAGACATCACAATATCAGAAGAACGGTTTGAAATTGTGCCAAGTATTGAAAAGGCACATTTCCATGGAATGCTATACTATTTAACACGACATTACCTAATATACTTTTTTTAGGTCATCTCAAGAAAGAAGTATACACTGAAATCTTTTCACAAGATGAGCTAACTATTCCAATACTAGATCAATATGTACATCTGCTTGCTGATAAACAGAAGGCTTGGTGTTTCCAAGATTGCTCTGTGGTATTCATGTCAGATTTTGAAATAATCAATGGCATGACACCTATATCTAACGACAGTAACCCTCGCTAATCCGAACTTCATCAATCAGAACAGAGCCTAAATGTTATACAAGTATATTTAATTCTACTGCGGACAAATCCATAATACTATATCACACATCTTGGCAGCATTCTCGATAAATCCGTTGATCTGGTGGCTATAGCCACCATAATTTTCCTTAAGCCACCAAAAATTTTACTTAGTTATGGAGGTGGTGGCTAAGTTAGCTACCATGTATTCAATTTTGTCGAGCACTGCTTGGCAGCCTTGTAATAATTTGCACACAACATTCGGAATATGAACTCCCAGATCCCATCCTATTGTGTTTCAATTCATGTTTTCATTTTCTAGGTGAAGTCATATTGACCAAGAAAAAAGTTTTGATCGAAACTTGCCTGATGAAATGCTTATTCTTGTCATACGAATTCTTCCTCACATTACCAAGCATACAATTGTGTTTGGAATTCCAAACCTTAAACAATTCCGAATCCAAATCCCACGCTGGCCGTACTTACTACACATTAGGTGCAAAACACAATTTTTTGATGAAGAATGGCTATCATTGCCTATATAGGAAAGAAATGAAGTGGTTTTGCGACAATTGTAGTAGTAGTAGTAGTAGTAGTAGTAGTAGTAGTAGTAGTAGTAGTAGTAGTAGTAGTAGTAGTAGTAGTAGTAGTAGTAGTAGTAGTAGTAGTAGTAGTAGTAGTAGTAGTAGTAGTAGTAGTAGTAGTAAGTAGGTAGTAGTAGTAGTAGTAGTAGTAGTAGTAGTAGTAGTAGTAGTAGTAGTAGTAGTAGTAGTAGTAGTAGTAGTAGTAGTAGTAGTAGTAGTAGTAGTATGTGTAAACTCTACAGGCAATTATGGCAGGATACAATGATCAGTTACCCGCTCCTCAGAAACCTCTTGATAATTCTACCACATCTAAACAATATATTCCTTTTAAACTTAGTAAGAACCAGGCCATTATATATAATGGACAGTTAAGACGAAGATTATTTCTACCCCAAACCTTGAACCAGATATTTCGCATTGTGAACAAGGACATAAATATGTAGCCAAAAGTCTAGTCCTAGCAAAAAAAGGAATCATTATATACACAGAAAATGATGTCCTCGATTTAAAAGAACATACAGGTATGTTATTTAATTATATACTACATAGTATATATTCTTTATTTGTCCTTTAATATTCAAGCTAGCTTATTTACTCAATTTTTAGTGTATACATCTACTTGTGAAGGAAGTTGTAGATGCACCTTTGTGTTTGAAGGAAATAAATATTTACTGCTGAATGTGAATAATCGCTATTTCATCCACTATGGAGTATTATTTAAATACAGCGAGTTTATGACGATGTCTCGGAATACACTACATGGATACATGAGGTATGTATTTTAGATACTTTTTGTCCGTTGGTTATGTACTCAATCGAATACCAAAATAACAAAAGAAATACATATCGATTGAAAGTGATCTATTACGGTCGGTAGTCATAATTATATAACCAATTAAATCAAATTCATTTTAGAAAGTTGATCTGGTTACTCTTTATAGTGTTCAGAGTAAAGAATAATAAATTTGAGAGAATGGGAAGGGAACTCACCTTCAGTTATCATATACTACAGCATGGATGGAATGGGTACATACGTATGTTAGACATTAACTATAAGACAAGCTATATTTGCTCATTATGCCAAGAAGCTCCAGAATTCTTAATTATGGATGGCATAACAATGTGAACAGTTAAGGAACTCCCGAATACAGTTGAAGAATACCTGGAAGATCAGAGGTTATCGTTTGTCCCATTATCAAACAGGGTATTGGTATCTGATCTACAAACCAGAAAATTGATCAAAAGTTACTATTCATTTGGATTGGGTGAAAGCGAGTTTCACACTATGGTAAATTCTTTAGAGTTTGAAGAAATTACAGAGTACAACATTTACGCTAACAATGTAATTGATGAGATCAATGTGATTAATCCGACTTATCCTAACGCTAAAGCTATTTTGGAACTATTCTCCAGATCAGAACCAATTTCTGGCGTTTTTCCTGTATCTATCCTTAGCGAGTGCGAGAAGAAAGCTATTGCTACTCTCTCTTGAATTAATCAAATTGGTGCATGTCTGCTTAATGAGATTTTCGAAAAATTGCATACTCTAAGGCTATTCCTTAGCTCGTTTGGTGCAGTTAAAGAACAATGTACTACTAGTACAGGATTCACCCTTCATCCTATTCTTGCTGGTGTCCTAATGGCTATTCTATCCAAGATTGAATCACTCAATAACTATAGAGAAGGACGGAAGACAGTAGAGGCTTCCCCATCAAAAGACACTCTAGATAAATACTTTCCAGCGATAACAAACGTTGTAGGTATTATATAATTGTATTCAACTATTTGTCCAATATAATGCATCTATTGAGAACATAATATAAATCCTATAGTGCAAACTTTCAAATATATTGAACCCTTAGATCCGATGTATGAAGATGATAACGAAGAGAAATATAATGGATGTACAAAAATCAGGGCTGGGGTTGGTTAACCGAATTAAGGAGGTGGTTAAAACCGTTTCGATAATAGCGGTTAACTCGTTAACCACTGCATTTATTCTTAATACAATCAATGAAGTTTAGTGACTAAAATTGATAATATCAATACATAGCTATTATATATACAATCGTGATGCGATGTTATCTTTCTAAATTATTGAAATTTTAGAATACAGACCTAAAATGTAACATCTCATAAATACCAAACGAGCAAAATTCGTGTATATTTTATTTCGCATCTCTCAAACTTAGGAATACTAAACATTTTGGTTGAAATGACACTTTTCGGTTAACCGAATATATTTTATCCTAGCAGTTAACTGGTATATTCGTTTGGTTAACCCGCTAACCGAATCCAGCCCTGCAAAAATATATCCGAATCATCAAAGGTTATCACCAGGACTGTTAGTTATTGTCTGTAAACATAAAGTGTGCTATGGATTTCAAATACTTCGTAGTAAAGAATCTACAACTACAGTATTTAACCTACTCCTGAGTTCTGACGTTGTTCAAAAAGCCCCCTCAGATTATAATATACGACAATGGTTGCAATCTACACAATACATGTATCATCAGGTTAGAATTAATATACAAAATACGCACAGTCGTATACCATCTCTAAGATTTTTAATTTAATCTATGTAATGCTCTTAAAGTGCTAAGCATACGTACTTACTACCATTATATAATAATAACTTCTATATTATCATTAGGGAACCCAAACTTTTCAAAGATACTACATTCTTGGTTGATCGCTTTCACTGGAAGAATCATTGCTGCAATCCAGCTTATTCTTTGAAGTCAGTGAAGAGTCATGAATTCCTGAGAATAAACTCTCAAGTTTGCGAGCAGTTGTTCTCTACACTAAGGAGAATAACCACTCAAGTATCTTTAATCGGATCGAAAACATATTCCACAATGTACGATATTTTTTATACTGTTTGAATGAACAAGAATTACGAAAACTAATGTGTTAGTAGCTATTACGCTATTCATGAATAATGAATAAATTGTATTAAATTAACAAGTATACTTTATATTATCTTTACTAAACTCTTTTTGCTGTTACAACTTTTACACATGAACGAGAAAACTATTTGTGTAATATCCAGTACGCTAACACATGGTTTGTGAAACCCATTGAGTACACACTTGACAATTCACCATATTCTTGAAAGCGAACTAAGGTAGACGACAAATACACCAAAGTTCAATTATATATTCCAACTTCTTATTAACCTTCATCCGTGACAGAATATTTCAGAAATTGTAGGCAGGGGTAATAATTTGTCAGAAATAATGTAATTACGCAGGTGACATCTTATATTTCCCTCGTTCCATCTCAATATACTTGGTTCTAAACCATCCGCCAATGCGATACTAACTACAATTGCAAAGACACGTATAGTAGAAACTTGATTTCAAACGGCAATTTCGGGGTATCTAACTTGTAGTACCATTCCTTGAGTCATATTCCAAATTTCGGCCCCTTCACCAATTTTCAGGATTCATAGGGTAAAATTTCCCTTAATCCAAATATTATACCGCTATATCGAACGACTAGTTCTCCTTATGGAAAGACAAGCCCTGAAGTTAGGAAGTATATACAAAATTAGCGAAGCGAAGCGCGCACGTAGGTTATAAATGGTATTGAAGTATAATATAATAAAATTATAGAGAGAACTTACCCCAAAGGTGTTGATAGTCACACCACTAAGAAAGGTTTTGTCATTCGATAGCTCTTTAAGACAGCCATTCCTTACTTTCTCGTCTAAAAGTCTCAAAAATGTTACATTTAATGGAGTTAAAGCCTTTGCTGCTGATTATCCAGCCATTGAAACTACAGATGTATCCGAAAGAGACTGAGGGGAGGTGAAGGGTGAGTGATCGAGTTGCTGTTCTGATATGGTAATTGGATTTGAATGGATCGATTCACCAAGATATAGTGGAGACAATGGGCATTTCTCGGGAGAAGTATTTCGAGATATTTGCACGTCGAACTTCGCAGAGGAAGGTGAATGATAAGTTGGATTATATGTATTCTCGTCATCCAAGTCTGAATCTAAATATCTTCCTTTGATAATGTAAAGGTGACCTGTCTCTAAAACTATCAGATAGATCTGGAGAAAAGTTTCGCGCATCGATTTGATAACCGATAGCAAAGTAGTTCTGCCCATATTCTTTGATCGCTCGAGAAATGGAATTTCCTTGGGCCAAAATATTGGCCGGAGTTCACTTTTCCCCCCAAAATTCCGCGGTTTTCCTACAATTAATATATGATATACGTATTACCAAATTATTCCAACCACGGAATAACAACAAAGGGTGACTTCCAAAACCATGGGTAAGGAAAAACAGGAAACTAACTGTTCATCTTTTGAGTTCCCCATGATAAAATCTTTCTTAACGCCTGGACATTATGTGTGTGTGGATCTTGTTTCATCAGGTCCATCATTTCATCTTCTTTATAATGATCTCGAACAACTGTTGAGTCTCCGAGCACAGAGCGTTCAAATGTTAAGCTCGCCAAATTAGTTCTTTAGTTTCAGAAACATGCTGCCGATAAGTATCGCTTCCCAAAACTGATAATTGTCCCATCCAGGAGTAGACAACTCCTACAGATTCTCCCGTTACCTTTGGAAACGTTGCAATCGCATTAGCTAAATGCTCTCTAACGTTGCCTTGGTAATACTAATTTGTACAAATTATAGTAAGAAATTATTCAGCAAGATTGGTAGAGTATATACTTGAGTGGAATAACTGTCATCTGAAAAGCAGTCTAATATAACTTAATCTGTATAATACACGCCTACTATGAACACATGAATCTCTATTAATCGAATCTTCTCCAATACTTGGGCAATTCAGCACTATTAGTCTATTACAAATGTAATGCATTATGCATATTCAATAATAAATATTGATTACTCAGATATACAAAACAGAATTCTAAGCTCAGGAAACGAACATCAATCGGATCATGAATTAAATAAAATATCAAATTATGCATTCCAAGTTGCTACTGATAAATAATAATTATATTTATTAATTAATTAATACACATGTGCTCTAGCACTGACTGCACCTAATACAGGACCGTTGGAAGCCCATGGAAAGTGGGCAGCCTATGTTAGTATGATAATAGTGGGGCGGCATTGGCCGCCCGACCTGACCTAATGAACATCCGCACAGTACTTTTTAATACCTCCCCTTCTGAGGGCATAATCTAGGCTAAAGTATATACTCTGGGCTAGCCCAGACTATACCGGGGTTAAACTGAGTTGGGAGGTTAATCTAGGCTGTTACACCGGCATTCACATCATGTTTGCTAAGGTTAAGATTATGAGTTTATGTACTGGAGGGCCGTAGACCCGAGTGCTAGTGTGGACACGAAGTGTTCGCAACTGCGTAGCGCGTGCAAGCGAACCGCGCTCATATATCTTAAATTTAGAATATTTCTGAGCAACTAATGAATCCTGTGTAAGATAGTTTTGAAATGTACTTGTTGAGTATTTAGCAACATTAATAGTGCATGTCCCTTACCATTAGGATAGCCAGATGTGGTCCAAGTTGTATCTTTTGGCTAGATGACGCCAAGATCTGCCTTTTTTTCCTATTTAGAGCTAAGCGATGCGAATTATACTGAGAACCAATTAGACTACTACTTTAAGAGTGTTCTTATAACCGGCATGAATTATTTTGCGGTGTATGGCAACAGTATGAATACTAGTGAATATTCTATGCTATATTTTATCGGGAACTTTCTGGTGATCTAAATTCCCTGATTTTTCGTCAATACATTTCCTCCTTCTTCATTTTACCTTTTTCTTTTATTCACATGTATTTTTAGACACTTCTTAATGCCAAATACATGTTCTGTATTTTGGGTACAAAACCAAATCCAGAGGTCACCGATACCCCACTGGAATTGTTTTCAGTTTACCGAAAGGATCAAAAGACTTGAATGAGAAGTGGATATAAGCTCTTCATAGGGATCTAGCCGAAGACCTTCCAGAGGATAAAATATTCATTTGCATACACCATTTTAGGGAGGAAGATCTTATCCGCGTTGACCGGGCACTCCAAGCTGGTGGTAGCTACTCCGAAATACCACGCATTAGACCAATTTATCGTCCGAACGCAGTGCCTGTTATTTCCAAGCAGGCCCATCATATTTGAATACAACTGGTCAAATAGCAAAGCGTTTAAATCTTGAATCTAAGGAAGAAGAAAACTTTGCTAAAGCTCTTCACGATAGAATTATACAAGATCAACAAGATTCATTACGGTTCGGTTTGGGGAATTTTGAGGATCTTAAAATTAAGTTGCCAGAGTTACACCTTACCCAAGATTGGGCGATCTGGTACTCCTCTAGTAATACCTTAGAGATCATACAGCTGGAATTCGCCAATCAGTCTATACATATTCTATCTACCTTATCAATTCATTCAGATTTAACAGTTTCAGCAGTTTGTTGCCAACACCAAGTTCCTCTGAGTTTCAGTCGATTAACCGATATACGAGAAATTGAAACCTTAATAGGCGATATATTAAACTACACTAATCCTGAGTTATTTGAATCCAGCCTTGTTCTAGAAATATCAAAGCGTCACTAAATTATACTCATCAATCTCAATATTATAAAATACAGAACTAACTGAGCAAGATGTAAAGGGTACTACTTTGTTACCCCTCCTACAGTTCATTACTTGTCAGCTTAAACCTCATTAGTTTCAGCAACCAAAAGGAGGTATAACGTAGTTACTCAGGTTAGTGTTTCTAAATTTCTTTTCTATTTACTTTCTTCTTTACCTTGAGAGGGTATAGATACGTTGTCTTCTGCATCTGCTTACTTTTTTTATAGATGGAGGAGTGTCGAAGTTCGCGGGCCACTACGATATCGGCCTAGAAGCTTTGGCTCATGAGGTGAAGACTTACCGAGTGTTGGTAGCGTACAAGGCAGCAACAGACAGCGAGTTTTCTCATCCGAACTGTATTTCGGAAATGTTGGACTTGCTCGAGCCCTACAAGATGGCTGTGTCATCCCTGTACAACCTAGCCAGATAGCAGTAACCATACCAGTGGGCACAGCTTCTTATGAAAGGTCTCCGCCAAGTCAAAACGTGGTTATGCACGGTCATGACAGATGAACGTCTAGGATAGTTAGCTCTTCTATGTGTTAATCGTACGAGGGCCAAGGATTTGGGGGAAAACAACTTCGGTAGAGTTGTCCAAGAGTTTAAAGAACGGTGTTCGCGAAAGATGAGTGTACGAGAACAAACACTACCAAAAAAATTATGATATATTAATAATATAGCTATACCTATTATCCCATTCTAATTTTTAGCCTTCAAATGGCCATAACCTCCTGACTTCGTTGAGCATGTGTGAGGAGACCAATATCACCATAGGGGGCACGAACTCCCTGTCATATAGACTCTAAAATCCTCTATAATTAATTTAGTGGCATAGACTGATTTGAGATTTTTTCTTATTATTGGGTTTTATCAAAATCTAAGGTGTACTAATTTCTATCTTTGCTAGAATGACTAATCTAAAATATGAAGATTCTAGCACAGTTCTCTATTTCTCCTGCTTTTTGTACGGTCTCATACTTATTCCCTCTACGTACTTCTTCTGGCCTTCACTCTTACCAAAGCAAACTCTGATTAGTTCCATACAACAGTGTAAATGTGTTGGCTGTACTTTGAAGACCTTGAAGCTATGCGACTCTGCTAAAAGTGCACGAAACCGCATTGCTAGATTGATCGGTATTTTCTTTTTATGGGTCATATTCTTCTACATTGCCTACTATACACTTACTCAAGAAGTAAATTTTACATTATATGATCCTTGGGAAGAACTTGGAGTATATCGAGGTAACAAATTCTCCATACATATGATTTTACATATTATGATTGGTTCTTTGTACTGTTTCAGTCTAGATATTGCGTGGAAGGCTAGGACTTTGTTAGGGGAGCCGTGAGAATTTTTTAGCAAAAGCGTACCCCTATGCTTATTAGATACAAACCGCTTCTCTTGCTCGTTCTGCGCGGCTTGCGAAGATAAAATTGCAAAATTGAATTAATGCATTAATACTTCAACTATTTGTTTACTATATATTCATAAAAACAACAAAGAATTTACTTAAGATAAACTTGAATATGTGAAATTCGGATTCAGTATCCTTTGATACCCATCGATAGCCGTTAAGAGCAAGTCTCGGAGTATATTACGAGATTTCAACTATTTGTTTACTTTGTTTTCATTAAAACAACAAAAAACTTACATATGATTAACTCGAAAGTGTCAAAATCGGAATCAGCATGTAATTGTTTACATTCCCTATATTATATACGAAGATCATCTTCCCCTATTGTTTTAATAAAAAGTGGACAAACAAACAGAAAATATATACCAGACTCTCAATACTTGGAGTTTATTTTACAGATACATTACAGCCGAAATCGGGTTATTGAATGCTGGTTTTATACTCCTTTCATGTGCTCGTTTGTCCATAATACTATTTACATACAAAACTTCTAGGGATTTTACAACTTGCGTATCGTTCGTTTTTGCTCTCTGTTCATGTATACCATAGCAAATTATAATGTCTTTTCTTTCTGGTTATTTCGCTCTCTGTTTCTTGCCTTCTTTCATGCGCAAGTATGTCAAAAATTGCCGATTTTATTTGCAAGTTACATTGGTCAAAATGATTAACTGAATACTGCTGGGAAAATGTGTGATTTTATGACTTCAAAGAGTGCTAAAATCTCGTTATGGTGATGAAATTAGTTAAAGGAAGTGGTAAAATTTTAGCGTTCCTTTTCATTACGAAAATAAAACTTCAGCCGTGATCGGTTATAGTGGAGTAATTTGAATATTGCTGTGTCGTGAAGAAGTCATTTTGAGCTTTATTAGACCACATTTTGCGTAGTTGTCATGGCAAAGAGAGGCACCGGCCCAACCGTCCTCTGTTTCAAAGTGAGAGAGCTTCGCCCTCTCAGTTTTGTAGAAATTACTTCCCAAATGAAAAAATAAGTGGCTGCTTATTGCAAATTTATTCGAAAATCCTGATAGACAAAGAGTTCGAAAAGGTTCATTGAAATTTACCCATTTTGCAATTTAGAAACAAAAATTAATATTATTTTTTTTATGACTTAAAATCCCAGTTAGGTACTAAAAAATTTTCTATTATTTGATTTTGTTGTCTCTAGATTACATTAATTTGATGAAAGTGAAGCCTAATAACTTCATCTTCAAAGTATATATTGCAAAGTTGCAACCGACTATTATTTGATGAATAGTTCAATATTCGGCAACTGAATATCAGTACATTCGGTATTAGCTTGGTCAAACCTGAATATTATGAGTAGTATCAGGTTGAGTTAACTCAGTGGTTCCCACCTTTTTCAATCAATGTACGCCCAGTTACCTAAAATATTTCCTGTGCACCCATACAATTGAGGTCTACCTAAGTAGCTAAATCATTTACGTATTTTATAAGTTTCTCGCCAGTAAACAATAAATGAACCATCTATTTACAGGTACTGATTATTGTTGCGACGTATACCTATATACATGAGAAATTAAATCTCAAATTATCGTCTGTGCCGACGTAATTTTCCCTTAGGCCACATGATTGTGTACATTTTAATTATTTAATAAGAAATATACATAAAAAACGCGAAATTCGGATTCAGCGTACTTGATTACCCATTGCCTATATGCCTGTTGAGAGCAATTCTCTACGTATATTTAGAAATTTGGTTAATTTGTTTACTTTATATGCATAAAATCAACTTTAAATTTACATATGAGAAACTTAAAAATGCGAAATTTGGATTCAGCAAGGGGGGCATCACCCGTCAAAGTTGTACCTTGCCCTCCCTAAATATCTCCATTGCATAATCAAATGTATTATGTTTTCTGAACCTAACACCTCTACTATCCAGTTGCCCCACCAAATGTTAGCGTCTAGAGCCGCAATGCATCCCAGAAGGATAGCATTACTCGAATCTATATACTTCTGTCCAGAAAACTAAAACAGCCAATATATCAAAGGGCTTAATAGTCAATCTAGCAAAAATATAGGCTTAACTCGGAAGTAAATAATAAAAGTTATACAAAGACCATTTTTTCAGAGATCACTCCTTGCTATGTGTACTTATGCGAAAAAACAAAATCCATCTTTAACAACATTGTTTTTTGTCACTTTCGAGTGCCACTTTTGGGCACATTTTGAATACATCAAATTTCATATAACGCCTTCAGTTAAACCGAAAGTTTTTGATATTCAATTAAATTAGCTAAGTATGGATTGACTGAATGGTGGGCAAAGAAATAGGCACAGAAGTGGCACAAGTGCGGCAATGCCGCATGTGTAAAAATTGGTGGGCACATGAAATTTTAGGTGCGGATTCTGCCACATGTGTCGCACCTAGTTACGTATCTGATTGAACCGAACATTGAATCAGTCAATTGCAACCTTGTGAAGTTGATTATTTAGTTATATTCCACTAGATTCCACCAAATTCTACCAGATTCCACCATTCATTCAATCTCGCTACTTATAGTTTTATTTCCAACTTAGATAAACGTTTCATAAGCTAATTGTGTGTTGTGTTGCTCATAATATTGCTTGTACATACCCACCGTTATAGTTCACGCTTGACCTTCGTTATTTAAGGCCTTACTACTATTCGAAACCATGGATTACTTGAAGTCCATTAATTTTGATAGGCAATGATATTATTTATGATAACACAAAATTGGTGCATTTGGCCCGAATAAATGTATTATTGTTAGTTATAATTAACACAAGCTATGTCATCCGACGAGTCCCAAACTCTGTCAAATGATCAATATCGCTTCGTCGACTAGAATTGACACCAATTGATCCAAGGATGTTTTCACACAGAATATAAAAAAATTGGCCTAATAAAGTTCTCAGGTTCCAGAGTTATGGTAGTGACCATGAATAACACATTTCTGCTAATATTCACATATAACTTGATAACTTTTGATGTTATGGCCAATCTTCTTGCAAACATATGGTGTATACCTGACTTTCAATACCCTGAGAATACATTTTGATATGTTATCTTTAACAATTATGATGCATCTTGAAAATGACCGTACATGGTATTATTGATTACTATGCAATAATCCTTGGGCACATCATATTAAAATGTATTATCAGGGTATGGGAAGTCGAGTATATACCATACGTTTGCAATATGATAAGCCATAACGTTAAAGGTTATCAAGTAATAGGTGAATATTAGCAGTATGTGTTATTCATGGTCACTACTATAACTCTGGAACCTGCCGAACTTTATTATGGCGCATTTTTTACAACATAGCCCCGTATGAACCAATAAGATGACGTTATTTTAACCTGAGACTCGTCGGGTGACATAGCTTGTGTTAATTATTAACTAACAATAATACATTTATTCGGGCCAAAATGCACCACTTTGGTATTATTGTGAATAATATTATTGCCTATCAAATTTAATGGACTTCAAGTATCCATGGTCCATGAAATGGTATGGTTCAGTGGTATGGCCTTATATATCGAAGGTCACGGCTCATGCAACTTCCATCCTTAGATGAATATAAAGTATGTCCATGAGGTCAGTGCCTGATCTACGAATGTGGGAGCCCTGTTCGTGTACAATTGTTGGGACTCCTGACCCACTGGCGGCTCTATAGACGAGTCAAACTTTGCACCATTCCATTTTTTATGCTCATCACTTGTTAACTATTCATTAGTCAGTACTCTTTTCTCCCTATAACCAATAATCATGTCCAAGCATCAGGAACCCATTCACAGCTTCTTTTCCAAGAGAGCTCGTGTGGTTACAGGCTCAAGCGATGCGAACAATGATGTTCAGGTTGCTATAGTCGATCCAAAGAGTGTGCCCAATGACATATCCAAGACAGTCAGAGAGGGACCCACGCAAGTGAAGCTGCTTAAGTACCCAGTAGACTCGAACGAGCGCAGGTTTCGCAAAGGATGGTTTAAGGATTTGGTGTGGCTCGAGTATTCTCAAACACGTGACTTCTGTTATGCTTGTAGACATTTTGGCATGGGGCAATGTGAGGTCAGCCTGGTGTACGACGGGGTTCAGCAATTGGAAGAATGCCGTTAGGAAGTATACTAAAATTTTACCACTTCGTTTTAACCAATTCCCGCATCCAATTCGAGATTTTAGCACCTTTTTGACATCATCAAATCTCACATTTTCTCGGCAGTATTTAGTTAATGAAAATTTCAGAGACGAAATCTCTGCTCTTTTTTTCAATTAATTTAAAATGAAATCGGCCAAAAGGCCGATTTTTCCGTAAAACTAGCTAGTTGGAACTTTTTTGTTGTTGAATTTGACTGGAAATTTGCCAAAAATTTATTTCATTGTGTTTGAAATATTAGAATTTTCTATTACATTTGTCACTGCAAGTTGGTTGATTTATAGAATGAATTTTGAAAAACTGGGAAACAGATTTTGATACGAGAATACTGTTTGGATTAAATTCAAAATATTTTGGAACCTAATTAGGATTTTTATTCAAGAATCAAAGAATTGTATTATTTATCTCAAATACATGGCAACGCCGCAGAATGCGGCCCAAAAGGCCAAAATAACTCCTTAATGACATAGCAATATTCAAAATTCTTCTTCTTTATGGGAAGATATAATAGTGAGTAATAAAATAATATTATAATAGCCAGGAATTTGATTTTGTGATAAAAATATTGATAAAAAGAATAATCTATAAATTTATGGTGTTGAGTTGTGGGGTTCCTTAAATTTGAGCCCTGTTTGATCGCACACTTCAACTCTCTTAAATCACTACTACATGAGATTATGATAATAACATGATATTGAGTTGAAGATGCGAGTGAAGATTTACTGTTTACAATTTCTGCCAATGTTTCAGTGTATTGACATCATCCACCTTTCCCATGATATTGGCATTGAACAATTTCACCCTTCCCAACTTGATTACACTTTTCATCTAAGAAGAATAGGTGGTGCCTGAGGAGCCACCTGAGCGCTGTGACACCCAATATCTTCCGGGCGTTACGTCACTGTTCCGGGGTGCACGGGGCTCTGGGGCCCCCTTTTTTGGCAAGTGAAATCCAATGCATTCACGATACTCCTTTATTGAAGATAGTATTATACCAATGCAAGTACAGATTCTTAACAGATTCATAGCTAATAACATCTCAGGACTTGTAATTAATGTGCTGTCATTTAACTTTTGTAATTCTTGGAATCTGGTTTCTCTTTTTCAAATTCTGGCACCGCCCCAGGTTTTGATATATTACTAAAGTTAATATTTATCAAGCTATAAGCATTCAAAGTTTAAGTTAGGTGTGAGAGTGATGGGGTATGGGTTACTATGTACAAAAACTTAAGTAGTTGTTGAGACAGCTGTTCCGTTGAATCGATTATTATATTGTCCTTTCTATAGATTCTTCATCGTATGATATCAAGAAAAAATATCATGAAATGAGTCTGATATACCATCCAGATATGAAGACTGGGGATAGTGAGAAGTTTATGACAATTTCGAAGGCTTATAAGACATTAACCAATCCTGAGATGTTAAAAACATTTTATGAAACTGGAGATCCTAATGGCAAGAAATCTATAGATTTTAGTATCGCGTTACCAACTTGGCTATCTGATGAAAAATATTCCACAGTTATTCTTCTCATATATGGAATTTGCTTCCTTGTTTTACTACCCACGGTTGTTGGAATTTGGTGGCACAGATCGATGAAATATACAAATACTAAGGTTATCTTTTTCATTATGCTGTGTTCTAATCAGGCAATTTGACTATGCATTCCACATGAATTGTAGAACTCAAATACGTACGTATTTCTTACGCACACAGTGGCGTAAATCCGTTGACGGAAAGACTGTCTCGGGTAAAATTGGTCGCGGAAGAATCTTCTCTGGTAAAATTCGTCGTTGTTTCAGGTTATTTTGTAATTTTGAGCACTCCTGCATAAAAATAAGTCACAAGTTCTTTCAGGATGAAATTACTTATTTCTAGGTTTAAGATCTGCTAATTCAATGTCATAATCGAATCATTGGTCTAAGGTTATAAATCAAGTCTGTTTCCACCTAAATGTCCACTGTGCATCCTGACTTTGTTGGAGTGAGGATTTACTAGGGTTTTTAATTCCGGACTGTTTTCACAATCCCAGGATTTAGGGATGGGTAATCCTGAATCCCGGTATTGGCATGACACAATACAAAAATAAATATTATTGATATCCATAACTTATGGAGTGTCCATCTAAGTCTAAGCAATAGATAAGATATGATAAATAAAGTGCAACTTTTGTGAGTTCTTCAAATAATTCCTGACAGTGCAGTACTTGTAAAATCTGCACTATTAAATAGAATACATAGAGTACGAGCCTTTGGCTCGTTGCTTCGCGATGAACTCGTCGAATTGCGCCTCGAGGTATTCAACGGACAAACAGACAAACAACAATTGAGATTAAATAATATTGATGTTGTTTACAATATTCAGCCTCAGTATAGTCGTTGAAAGTACGATTCTACCTCAATTTAGAGATTTGTTTACTATATATTCATATAAACAACAATAAATTTATATATGAGAAATTTGAAAATGCGAAATTCGGTTTCAGCGTATTGTGTAACCCTGATATTACCCTGATATTACCCTGATATCCGTTTAGTAACTCTGATATTACCCTGATATCCGTTTAGTAACCCTGATATTACCCTGATATCCGTTTAGTAACCCTGATATTACCCTGATATCCGTTTAGTAACTCTGATATTACCCTGATATCCGTTTAGTAACTCTGATATTACCCTGATAGCCGTTTAGTAACCCTGATATTACCCTGATATCCGTTTAGTAACCCTGATATTACCCTGATATCCGTTTAGTAACCCTGATATTACCCTGATATCCGTTTAGTAACCCTGATATTACCCTGATAGCCGTTTAGTAACCCTGATATTACCCTGATAGCCGTTTAGAGCACGCCTGTATGTATATTTTGAAATTTGGCTAATTTGTTTACTTTATATTCATAGAAAGAACAATCTATTTAAATATGATTATTCAAAAGTGTGAAAATCGGATTCAGTATGTTCGATATGTTTAGTGAAATTTTATTGAATTCTATTTACTTCCTTGATAAAACGATAAATACATAGTTATGCGATAATTTTACAATTGCATATCGTAAATCCTTTCCTTGACAACGGACAAACAAACAGAGAGACAGACAAACAGACAACAATTGTGATTTAGTAATAAAGATTATTGCTCTGTTTGATTAATAGTTCTAAGGTAGCCCGAAATGTGCACGGGACCCTTTTTTGACCCACCGGGTATAATGATGGCCATAGACTACTATCCAGATAAGATAGTAGCCGAGCAACGAAAAAATGAGAAGCAAGTTTTATAAATCTCATAAATGTTAGATTAACCCTCCAAAGTGTTAATTGTGCTTTTTAGGGTAAAAAAGATAAGGAAGTTGTTAAAGCTACCTAAAAAGTTAAAGCGGCTATCCTTCATATCGTTTAGGCGCCATTTATGCGATGGTGTTGGCATTTATATCATATATGTTGATCATTTTCTTAAATTATTTTGGAAAATTGGTATTTCATCCAAAATTATGTTATCAGTGTTTGAATTTGTTAATGTACTTCACACTCAAGATAAATCCGTGATTAACAATAGCTTTTTGGAATTTCTCAACTTATATGATGAACGTAAAAATAATTATATTTATCAAAATCGATCTATGAATTTTTAATAATGATATGAAAATGTGGTAAGTAATTGATTCTAGAAAAATGTGTTGGTTATTTATTATTCACTGATACATATATTATGGTTTACTTATTCACTAACATTAGGGATTAACGTCTTTACAAGTATCGTAATTTCCATTAAAGAGGGATTGAAATAATTACCTTCTGGGTACTATTAAAGGAAATATGATACAGTTCACCTTTTATAAGCGGGTCTCTATATATGGGGACCTCAAAAGGGGGATATTTGATTCAACATTCTTTCATTTTCATTGCAACGAAACTCTATAAGTGGGGAGTGGAGAATGAGGGATACTGAGAGATTAACAACACCTTCCAACATTACATTTACCTCTAGAAGGCGGAATTCTAAGTGAAATATTGTATTATTATCTATTTTGGGTTACATTTGTTTAAAAACACGTATTTATAGCAATGATCAATTTGAAATCTTTGGATTTCTCAGGAAAGAATTCAACCGATTTGCTTAGGATTTTTGCATGAAAGCCCGCTAATTGTGACTTTTTTCTTTAATTTCACTAGAAATTTGCTAAAATTTTATTTCCATTGTGTTAGAATTAAATTATAAATATGTCACTGATATTGGGCTCATTTATAGGAGGAATTTCAAAAACCCGTAAACCTGTAGATGTATCTTTCCTGATTTTGATATTTGATTACTGTATGTATATATTTTGAATTTAATTCATCAAATTTTGGCGCCTAACTGGCATTTTTACTTCAAAAATAACATATTGCTATTAATCTTTTTCGAAATTGCCAAAATGGGTAATTTCAACGGAATATTTTCTAATACAATTGCTCTAAGTAGGGGTTACTTTTATATTTCCTTTGGGAAGTAATTTTCACAAAACTGAGAAGGCGAAGCTCTCTCACTTTGAAACAGAAGACGGCCGGACCAGAGCCTATCTCTTTGCCATTACAACTACCGAAAATGCAGTCTAAATAGCTCAAGTGTTACGTTCGTAATGAAAAGGAATAAAAATTTTACCACTTCGTTTTAACCAATTCTCGCACCAAAAACGATATTTTAGCACCTTTTTGACATAATAAAATCACACATTTTCCCAGCACTCGGTTAAGTTTAAAACTTGCATAGTTTTTAGTATTCCAATGGATTTACTGTTAATGCTGAACTTCATGGTCTCAACGTTTTTCCTCTCGAAGCTTTGATTCGTGGGACATCTGTCAGTCCTAAACTATCTCAATCTATTTGGGGATCAATTTGCATAATGGTCTATTCTTGCAATAAACCTGACAAGAGGCACAAACTTTATCAAATTGGGAAAACAACTCCCATAACATACAGTCTATTGTCAGTTATGCCTTGACTAGAAATCTTCCTCTGGAATGTACAGTAAGTCTCCTTGCTCTGAGGTAGAGTTTCAAGTAAGTTTTACCCTTACTAAGCTAGCTATATCTAAGAGAGCTTCATTGACAGCGTTTGCCAGAAAAGACCACCCCGGAAAAAACACCTGGAAATCACCATATATGGCAACATTACCACTTGCAAGAGACTGAAGATCTTGAGAAATTCTACTCCTTCATCATAAATTTTCCTAAAAGCATTTCATGTATTGGAAGTAATAACATGTGTTGTTTTATTGTTCTAGCAATTCTCAAGGAGCTTTAGAATATGTTAGGGCATAATTTATATATACTATGGCTATCTAGAAAAACACGGCAGAAATGTCCTGAAAAATGCTGTTTTTTTCACCTGTCCCGGTTTTTCCGAACACTGTTCATTGATAACCTCTGCTATTATTAATGATGTAACTAATAGTGTAGCTGAGTGTTCAGTTTGAGTTTCATCATTGGTGCCCTAGATTTACATGCACTTGAATTCCAATTCGAGACGATATGCTCCTTATTGTATGTGCATCATCTACCTATGATTTAATTATTTGTGAGAAATTGGAGAGCGATTCTAATACAGTAGACTCTTGTTAATACATATACCAGGGAACTGCCAAAATTCGTACTCTTTATCCGGAGTACGTATTATCCGAACTAATTTACATTGAAAAGTTATTTAAGGGGACTGATAAAGTGTACAAATTTGTACTCCTTATCCGGAGTTAATCCTTAACCGTGTTCGTATTAACGCGACTCGACTGTAGTTTATTTAGTGAATTGTGCGAAGAGCAGAATTATTATTTCTTTAATACCTCCGAAGGTCAGTTGTGGGTGGATGGTGCAAAAGATTTATGGATTGTCCAATTTGCGAAATGTCGGAGGATTTTTGCAATTCACTGAAGAATGTTTTATGCGAAGAAGTTTGCAGCCAATTCAAATTAAAAAAACGTGTTCACTTCAATCGTTTATTTGACCGACTTTCCCTATAGCTAAAGAAAACATTTGTTATTATTCGAAAGTACTAACTTCAAATTCGTCACTACATCCCTGCTTACCATCACGAGCATCCAACCAAGGGTAATTGCTGTTTCTGAACCCACTGGTCACTTGACCAGAATTTTGGAAAAGTACACGTTGGCATATCTGTAAGCATAGTTCTTCAACTACAGTTGTAATACTGAATGTTTCTTGCTGTTCCACTTCTTTTATAACATTTGATGATGATAGCTGTCCCCGCATCTAACTTTTGTTGTCTAATTTCTTCTGTTGGTTTTGATTACTTCCTAGAAGCACGTTATGTTCAGCTGTGATCTCTTAATCTTTTATTGAGTCTGATATGGATAAACAATAATCCATGAGCTAAATAGCATAACCAATAATCAATATGTCGAGGTCAGGATAACGCGAATTTTCGGACCCTCCTAAGATTGGTCCATTGGTGTAAATCGATCGTACTAGTAATTGTAATTATTCCTGGTGAGTTATAGCTTCTAATTTTGAAGTTATCACAAGATATGATCATTACGTATTCGATATTATAGTTACATTGTTATTTGCTCAACTTAGAGTTGCAATTTCAAACAAGTAAACTTGTTAATGGTACTTTCGAAAGGTATCATGTATATTTCATTGAATATTATAGTAAGTGGATTTAAGTGTATTTTTCATATTCAGCGAAAAGAACTGGCCTAGAAACAATCTTTCTCTCTGAAAATATTAATTATGCGGGGTTCTCAAAATCTTTAAATCCAAATAAATCAGGAAGACTGATGCATTAATATAATTTATAGTGAGAATCTTAATTATTAAATTGGTATTTTTATCTATCTGTCTGTCTGTCTGTCTGTCTGTCTGTCTGTCTGTCTGTCTATCTTTCAGTCTATTTGTCCGTTTCCAAGGAAAGGATTTATGGAATGTTGCATTGAAATCAAAATTCTCAATTCTGAGATGTCGCATAATTAATTATTTATCGGGGCTGCCAGAAAGTTAACAGAATTCAATAACATTTGACTAAAGATATCGAATATGTTGAATCAGATTTTACGCTTCTTAATTAATCATATGAAATTTATTTTTTATTTTTATGAATATAACGTACACAAATTTCTATTTAGTTTTGGAAACTTTGTTTCAACAGCTTTATCGGGGTACTCTGATTCCGAATTTCGCTATTTCAAGTCATGTTTAAATTATTGTTCTTATATAAAATCGAGGCACGAAGTGCTGAGTACATGCGGACACATAGTGTGCGCAAGCCGCGCAGCGTGAATAAGCAAAGCTTATTATTTATGACATACAATCTAAATAATGTATTGGGTAACGAATCACAATATAGTCGCAACAAATGAATACTAAAGTATGATATAGGATGAGCAAATTACTGATCATGTTTACCTACCACAATAGTAATACATAAATTCCTCATAGCATGACATAGAAATCGAATATTTACATTTGAGTATTCCACTGTCTATTAATGCATAGTATATTACGTAAATCGCAATTAGGCTCCACGATATTTAGGTAGTCAGTTTGGATCTGCCATTGCTCCGTGTCCCTGGCTTGTACATATATATATTACGTATTTTCGGCTCCCATGTATACGGGGCCCTACGCCCAGGCGTAATTGGCGTATAGGCTAATCCAGGGTTTCAACCAGGCGTATGCGAAGCGCCTATAGGAACATGAATTTCAGCGAATGTAGATCCAGGCGCGTCAAAATTCGAGCAATACTATAATACTAATGTATACTCTAGGCGCCCATAAAATGAGTGGAAAATTTAGGCCTATTCTTCAAACGCCAATAATATGAAATTGGCACATTTTCACTCTAAAAATCTATACTATTAAAACGGAATTAATCTGTATATATGTATGTATATAATAAATGCAACCTTCCCATACCCTTGTATTATATTTTGATATGATATCCCTAAAAATTATTTCGCAATCTCATAAATGACCATATATGGGCATATTCATGATTATGTCATATTGGTAAGAGATATCATATCAAAATGTATCATCTGGATATGTGAAGTCACGTGTATACTATATATTGCTATGCTGGATTGACCATTATTGTAGCGATTTGATAGCGTACTCGATGTAATAGAAATCTATTTACGTATATGAACTGGTGTTCATACAGGTTCATAATAGACATATTTTCATGATAACCAATCTAATTTCGCTCACAATTAGCGAACCTGATGGCAGATATGTTATTTGTATTTCATGTTGCACGCTACAGAATTTGTTCACTATTAGAACACCATAAAGCTTGTCATAGACATATGCGTAGCTAGGGGCTTGCTAACAACCCCGGAGCTACTGTCGACAATCCCAGTTGCAACCCCTGGATTACTGGGATGCACGCAATTTCTGTATTATTGGAGTTATAGCAACCACTTATAAATTGTCAGCAACCCCAGTTGTAACCCCAAAGAGCAAATGCTAGCTACGCCTCTGGTTACAGGATCTTGAGGCCCCCAAAATTTCACCTGGTCACGCAACCGTGAATTATCAATGGGAAATAAAGAGAAATTTGTGATTACATTGTGAATTTGTATGCTACACTTTTATCATTACTTAATTTACAGTTGCAATTATCTTATTCATAGTTGCTTCTTTCTTATCTTTAGATAATCAATGAAACAAGTAGAATGTTTGGATTTTGCTTGCATACTTATCCTCATAGTAATTTTCAAAGAATCAGGATGATTCTTATGTGTGCATGTGAGTTTAGTCCAGTACATTCGAAGAAATTCCCTTCATCTAATCCGGAAGATGAACAATTATTGCTTTCTTTGGCTGATAAATTACCACATGCAAAACATAAGCTAAATCTTAAACCATTTAACATCCAATTTTCTGTCAAGGCACGTATCTTGTTGCAAGCATATTTGGAAGGGATTGACCTTGATTCTCGATTCTCTACTCATTTAGAGTATATATTGACGATGTGCCCTGCCCTTTGGGAGCACCTAACTAACATATGTACTGAAATGATGGCATATTTCAAATATCAACAAGCTCAAAATGTCACTCAGCATAGGTATGTATTTTGGTTGAAAGTTTTTAATAATGGTTTCTTAAATGATGTCTGTACGCAGAGGGTCCAGATTGATCGGAATCCTTATCCAAATCTAGTCTATAAGTCATCTCATCCACAATTGAAATTCCTTATCTAGCCCATAGTTCATCGAATATTTCTAATTCATATACGTACATCCAAACGGATTTACGAAATCCGCATTGATTTCAATATGCATATGGATTGCAAAATCAATATGTTTAAAGCTTTACTATTAAAACGCAATTAATCTATGTATATATATATTTGCTGCTGATTTTTTGCACGGTATTTAGGCCAGGCTTGGACAAGTTCGAGTCTTTGACGAAAATTCACACCTATGACGAAATTATGACGTCATTGTCACCTTTTGGATTTTCGAAAAATCACATTATTAACCACTGCTCAGCCAATATCTATGAAGGAAGGTTAAATTTGAATCACAGGTACCACTTAATGTGACAAATGTCCTGACGTCATGATTCTGACCAAAAGCTAACTCGTCATGTGATTATTACGACATCATGACTGTACAAAATATCAAGATTTTCCGAATTTCTTAATACCCAAGGCACGAAGTGCCGATATTACTAACCATAAATGACATAGCATCTCCAGTGTCACTAAAGAAGGCCATCGAGTGTATCTTGGATGGACCATGGATAATAAAATCTTTCTGTGAATTCGAGGCACGTAGTGCCAAGTTAGGTTCGATTATATCTGGTCGCGTAGCAGCCAATAGCACTAAGAAATTTAGCTATTTAATCCTTAAGGTAACCCAAAGCAGTAAGCTGTCCCGCAGCGACCTAGCGAGCGAACCACACTAGTACCATATGAATTTGCATATACATGTTAAGATCCAAATGGAATGGTTAGAAATACATAACGATATTCTTACAGTATACGTTTCATCTTGGAATAATGTGGTATGATATAAGCCGGATCAGAGGTTTGCCGATGCATGTACTAGACCTATCAATATATACGAGTTTTGCATTACCTTATCATCTATAAATTGGCCAAATGGCCTGATTTATATTTAAAGATATATTATACACGAGCCTTTGGCTCGTCACATTGCGTCTCGAGGTATTAATGAACAAACAAACAGACAAACAACAATTGAGATTTAATAATATTGATGTTGTTTAAAATATTCAGACTCAGCCTACTCGAGTATATCAGTATAGGCGTTGAAATTATGATTCTACCTCAATTTAGAAATTTGTTTACTTTATTGACCTAAAAGTAAACAAAAATTCACAATATGTTGTTTACAATACCATATTCGGACTTAGCATACTTGAATACCCCAATAGTCGTTGAAAGTATGATTCTACCTCAATTTTGAAATTTGTTTGCTTTATATTCATAAAAACAAAAATAAATTTACATATGATTAATCCAAAAGTGTGAAAATCGGATTCATCATGTTAGATATGTTTAGTGAAGTTTTTTGAATTCTATTACTTCCTTGCTAAACACGATGATACATAGTTATGAGACAATTTCAAAATTGCATACCGTAAACCCTTTCTTTGACAACGGACAAACAAACAGACGGACAGACAACAATTGAGGTTTAATAATATAGATTTATAGTCATGGTTTCTTGCAAACATACGTTTGGCATCGTGCATCAGTAAGAAATATGTGAACAGCCCTCTCACAAACTGGATGTGATTGAGAATACTCCAATAATCCTTTTACAATCTGGCACTGACACCACAGCACAATTATAGTTATCATATTCAAAATTTAGGTTGCTAAAATGAAACCAAACTTTTTTATTTTTGATATTCACTGCATCTTTATCACCTCATCTTAGAGATATCATTTCCATTTTGGATGTCCATCTGTCATGAGAGTATTACTATCTGTTCTCATTCGGGAGCTATTCGACTGTGAATATTTAATTAGGTGATGAAGCTAAGTTTTAGAACACAAATATGTAAAAATCCATGGTCCAATTTTTTGGGAGTGAAGTGGCGTTAGGAGATATTACTTGACACCTTTGATACCAATATCAAATCTGTAGTGTCCATACAATTCTTAAAATCCCAAACAAAGAGTGCTGTGTCATTGTAACCTCAGATGTATGAAACACATCACCTTCTAGAGAGTCTAACTTTGAACATTTCATCCGTCATATGTACACTTCTACGTATATCATTTCTAACTCCAGATATTAATATTTTCACTGGGTTAGGGGAGGTAGCAAAACTTCTATCCGCTATTAGCATGTCGGGGATTCGCCCGATCCATCTTAGAATTCTTTCATTATTTTTAGTACTAGTAGATATACAATAGTGGTGCTTAGTCAATTTGTACCAAATTATGAATCATATTTTGTGGAAACACATTTATTATACTTAAATCTGTACTTTTAGTTACAAGCTCTTTACCTCATATTTTGATTTTCTGACGACTGGGCTAGTTTTGTGTGACTTAATGACCGTCGCATTCTCTTTGTATTAGATTAATTATGTTATATTTTACCATTACTTTCTAATTTTTATTTTACATATTTCAGTAGATTACGTATTAAACTATTAATTAAGTGGAAATCTCTTCCTGAATTTAAGATGTTAGGAGATCGTCACAAAAAGCCACTTGTTCACTTAAGTGATGCTGGAAAACCAGAAAGAGCACAAGAACAATTGGGAAAAGAAATTCATTACAAAGACAATCAAATTAATAGATTAATTTTCAATGGACGATTACTCTACACCTGCAAATCCTTCTTATACTGCCGCCACTTCTCCTTTTCATCCTTTACTGACTTCTGAAGCTATTGAACTCAATGAAAATCAAAGCACTTTACTCTGAGCTAATGGCCAAATTCAAATAGAATCAACCACTACAAAAACTAGCATTGAATTTTGTAGAATGAAATTGACCTGTACTAACAAGATATCAAATTGATTACTCAGTTCGAAAAATGTACTGCTGACATCCAACACTACAATGAAAAGCTTATAAAATCAACATCCAAACAACAAATAACTGATGAAAGTTGTAAAACACCTGTACAGTGAGTATGTTTCAGCTGCGAAACAAAATGACTAAGTTTTTAATAGGTTTTGGCTTTGTTATTGACCTTACAATGAAAGACTTTATTGCTGTGTGTGAAAACTAATGGCGTCACTACCCGCACAATTTACTCATGGAGGATCTGTGATTGGAAACGCTCCTCTAAAATAACGATAATTGCTCATGAGAAGTCAAAGAATTGGAAGCTGCTGTAGCCTATATCCGATTAATTCAAAATACTGGAGAATTGATGCAGAATTCGAAAAGCAGTTACAAGAGCACGAAATTATTGGCGTTCAGTACTGAAATGAGGGCTTGCAATAGGTGGGAACAACGAAATTATTGGCTCTCCTGAAAATGGAAACTATTTGGCAATACTTGAGCTTATTGCAGGTAACGATGACTATATAAAGCATCACGTTCGGAAGTTTGCAAATTCTGTTATTGGGCGCACTAATTACTTATCGTCCACTATTTGTGAGGAGCTTGTACAACTTATTGGTGAGAGTGTCATGGAGTAAATCATAAATCGGATCAAGAAGTCGAAGTTTTATTTCATTTCCTTGGGTTCTATCCCATATCAAGGTCATATTGGCCCCAAAAGGAGTGATATCAACACGAGGGTCGTGTAGAGCTGATGCAACCCATGCCCTACTGTTTGGATTTGTAGGGATAAAAAGTACACTGAGTAAAATTTCGGACGATCCTGATGAAAATCTAGTTACTCGAAGCGATGCAGAGTTGTTGTATAAGCGAATGCCTAGGCTTGAATTGGGATTTATGCAGTATACTGGGAGATTGACTGAATGGTGGAATCTTGTGGAATCTAACTGGATATTCAACATGTGCTTGCAGCCGAATGATTCAATATTCGATTCTACCAGAGGCGTAGCTCGGGTGCGGGCCGAGGATTTTGCTCACCCGGGGTACGTAATGTATAGCTGATTTTCGATGTTTAGTGTGTACGACTGGGAATCAGGGAAGGAACGTGAACAAGTCCTAAAGGAAGACCCTAACATTAGTGTCACAAGTCCGGGGGGGGGACAAAATTGGACGACACATGGCACTATGACACCGATGCAAATTTTAGGTGCGAAATATGTCGCGTGTGCATTGGCCGCCCCATGTGGGGCAAACGGGGCATCAGCTCAATTTTTGAAAATCCTGGCCCCGACCCGGAAGTGGTTCTGCCAGATTCTCAGACCACCACTGCTTAGTATATAATTAGATCTTGCCCGGGTATGAAATCTTGGCCTAGGCCTTGCCCCGCGTAAAATTGGGCTACTTTGGCCCAAATATTGAAGTTTCAATAAATATCGAAATAATTCTGTAGTAAACTTGAAAATTTAAGGATATTTTAAAATATCTTTTGAAGTACGTATACAGTAGAACTCGGTTAGCATGTACCCTCGGATAGTACGTACGTACTAAATTTCATGAACCAAAATTCGTTATTACATAGGATTCTATGTAAATACAACTCGGTTAGTACGTACACTCCGATAGTACGTACGTTTTTAGACTTCACGAGGGGGTAGGTTTTATCCGAGTTCTACTGTATTTCGAGATTATATCGATATTTTTAAGAAAACTTCAATATTTGGGCTAAAGCAAGCCCAGTTCCTTGCTACTGGCCCATTACCGTTCTAAAGAATCTCAAAATGAATATATCTATTTATTTGCAGAAAAGTTCGCCGTTGCATCCTAGATGAACGAAATAATGCTAAATACTTTTCTATAATGGTAGATGCGACTCCAGATGTTATACAAATTGAGCAAAATATCTTCATTTTATGATACTTGACTCGAGAACAATTATAAAATTCTTGAACTATTTTTACTTCTGTTGATGACTCCGGAAAACTGTTTCAGAGATCATATACAGTCAGGGGACAAAAGTAATCGAACACACAAATATATTGTCATAAATTGTATACTCTTTCCCGCTCCTATATATTGTGTAGTCTATATTCGTAGCTGCTATCTAGTAATTTGTATAGAATAACATATGTTTTTCAAGAATTTCAAAAAAATATTTTCGATTTACACTTTTTGAAGGTGTTAATTATAATAATTATTAGATAATTATTGATAATCAAAATATGTGGTCATTCAAAGCCTATTAAGAATCTATCATTTCTGACTTGATATTTGAATTCTACGTAGGCGAGTTACCCCAGATTGAAATTTCCAATCGGATTGAACAATTTTTACCAAAGTTATAAAAGAATTTCAATTTGTCCCACTTGTGCCACTTTTTGAAAAAGTGGCACAGGTGGCAAGAAAAAGCGCCACTACAAGGAAATCAACTAGGGTTAGGAGGAATAAGTCGAAGTAATATTTTCGAATGATATGACTATGCTAACCCTTGAATTCCAAAATAACCTCTTGGTAGCGGCCACTTGTGCCACCTTCGGCAAAAGGTGGCACAAATGGCACAAAATTGAACTTCATCTATAACTCTGGTAAAAATTGCTCAATCCGATTGGAAATTTCAATCTGGGGTAACTCGCCTACGTAGAATTCAAATATCAAGTCAGAAATGATAGATTCTTAATAGGCTTTGAATGACCACATATTTTGATTATCAATAATTATCTAATAATTATTATAATTAACACCTTCAAAAAGTGTAAATCGAAAATATTTTTGTGAAATTCTTGAAAAACATATGTTATTCTATACAAATTACTAGATAGCAGCTACGAATATAGACTACACAATATATAGGAGCGGGAAAGAGTATACAATTTATGACAATATATTTGTGTGTTCGAATACTTTTGTCCCCTGGCTGTATATTATCATTTCTAAGAGAAAAAGAAATTCCTTTTAAAGACTACAGAAGTCAGGTGCATGATAATGCAAGTATATGCGCGATGTTGGAGTTTCCACCCCCCAAGGTCGGAGGGGGGAGGGTCAACTGGGAGTCCACAGGAGGAGTCCACACAGTCGGCTAATGAGGAGAAGTAGGCAAAAATTTCATGTTGCTGGAAAACTATGATATTAGTCTCTACTATTAAAGGCAATTAATCTATATATATATATACTAGCGCACGCTTCGCTTGCTAGGTCGTTGCGCGACAGCTTACTTCCTCATGTTAGCTTAAGGATTAAACAGCTAAATTTCTCGTTGCTTTTGTTCGCTACGTAACCGCATATACTCGGCACTATGTGTACCTCGAGGTTAATTTTATTAGGAAATTTTATATTTCTATTATCCATAGTCCATCCAAATTACATTTAATGGCCTTCTGTGGTAATACTGGGTGAGTTATCTGGGCACTTCGTGCCTTGAGTATTATACATTCTCAAAAATATCGAAATTCTGGAAATTGGATTTTTTGTACAGTCATGATGACATAGCAATTCGATGATGGGTTTGCATTTGGTCAAAGTGATGACGTTAGGACATTTGGCACATTGAGGTGTTATATAATTCAATTTCAAACTCTATCATGTATATTAGCTGAACAGTGATTAATAATCCGAATTTTCGAACATCCAAAAGGGTGACAATGACATCTTAATTCGTTATAGGTGTGAATTTCGTCCAAGACTCGAACTTGTCCGAGCCAGGCCCCCCTGTATGCCAAAATCAGCCCTGGGGGTCTTCCAGTTTCTTCAATCAATTCCGAACATACAAACGTAATATATATATATATATAGAGAGAGAGAATTTTATATCATATTACTTAGGGCATTCACAAATTTCCCATCTATGTTTAATATCTTGACACTACTACAACCTACTAATCAAATTTCTCCATAAAATGTTTGAAATACTCCCCCGCTACATCTATACATAGTTGTAGCCTTTCAACCCACTTCGAAAATGTTTTTTTAATACTCGTCTCTGTCCACTGAATTGAGGTAGTTGTATATTCCGTTTCCCAGCTCTAGTCGAGTATGAAATAGCCGTCCTCCGAGATGTTTTTCAGCTCACGAAATAGCCAGAAATCACAAGGTGATAGATCTGTGGAATACGGAGAATGTTCCATTGTGTCAAACCCGATATCCTTAATGACTTCCCTAACGTTTTGAAACATGATGTCTGGCATTATCGGGAGAAGTTTGATTCCTCGAGTTCCAGTACGCGGATGTCGTGTTTTACAGTCTTTCTCCACTTCTCTCAGGCATTTATCTCCGTAAAATTCTCCATTGAGTCATTCTCCTTTAGGCACAGGTATTTGAGCCACTGGCCCATACGCATCAAAAAATATGCTTTAGAAAACCTTATCGTCTCGGATGTTCGGACGTTCCTTTTCGGGGAATAAGAACCTTTTGGGAGCCATGATTTGCTTTGTTCCTTACGCAGAGTTTCAGAAAATACGATCTAAGTTTCGTCACCAGTAACGCATAACGATTTGATGTAACCTTCGAAAATCACAATCTTTATCTTTAAGAAATTTTTCGCGCATGAAACCCTCTTCTCCTTTTGCCCCTTTGTGAGGATTTAAGGTATCCATCGCGCTGAAAGCTTTCGATATTCGAGATAATCGTGTAGAATTGTAAGAACACTTCCGGATGAGATGTCCAGGATTAGGGCAATTTCTTCAACGCTCAAATGTGGATCAATATCCAATAGTTCTAGATTTCAGAGGCAATTTCAGGAGTGGTTGCGGAATTGTTCTTCTGATCCGAGGGGCATCTTCAATACTGTCCCTACCAGCCTTAAATTACGTGCCCATTCCTTTACAGTGGGATACGCTGAGCTTCCCCATGATAAACGGTGACTAGATCCTCATGTATCTGGAGTGCTTTGTCGCCGAGTACGGTACGAATCTTTATGTAAGCTCGTTGTTCGGTTTTGCTTGATATGTGTTTTGAAGCCATTAAAAGTTGACTCTCAAAATAGGTAAAATTAAAAGTAGGATAGATCAAGATATATATTAGGGCGTTCAATAAGCCTTGCGGGTCATGATATATCTTAGGAATTAGTCAAGTAATATATCTAACTTTCATATATTATAAGCCCATATAGTTAAACTCCATATACTGAAAGTTTCAAGCTTATTCAATACAAATTATGAATTTTTGAGATAGTTACGTGTAGTCAATTTATACCCACTGTTGAATTTATGGCTTCAAAGGATGATAATTTCAACCTATAATGGCGAGCTTACATAGAGTTTCGCACAATACTCAAGATCCAGCTCGTACAGATCTTCAACGAGTTACAGGAGATATTGTGCGTGGATTGCCCTTCCAGATCTACTGTAGAGCGATGGGCTGCCCGTTTTAGATCTGGTAATGCTGATGTCACAGATTTGCCTCGATCTGGAAGACCGGTACCCGCCACCACTTCAGAGAATATCGCACTCATTGAAAGTATGTTCATGGAAGACAAGTGCATTACTGTCAATCAGTTAGAACAAAGTATGGAGATTTTATCGGGAGCTACTCATACAATTCTGACGACTGAGCTTGGCTACCGATCGATTTGTGGGAAATGGGTCCCGCATAAGCTTAGTGAGATTCAAAGGTTGGCACGACTGAATATTGCCAAGAAACTCTTGGAAACTTGTGAGAACTGCGATTCTAGACGCCTAACAGAGATTATTACTGGTGACGAGGCGTGGGTGTACTATTCAACACCATATAGCAAGTATAAAAGCGATCATGGGTGAGGGGCGACGAACAACCGGCGAAATTCCTAGGCCCGACTTCAGAAAACCTAAGATTATGTATACCATCTTCTTCAGTAGTCCTGGAATTGTCTTGCAATTACCTTGTGAGAGTGGCAAGGCTGTTACTACTACTTTCTTTACAGAGCAAGTGCTTCCAAATTTGATAAAAAATATAGAAAAGTACCGCTCGAAAACCGGAACTCGAGGAATGAAGATTTTAATTGATAACGTCAGTTCCTATAGCTAAGCTTATCAAAAATTTCTTGGATGTAGAAGGGTTAGAATGACTTCCCCATCCACCATACTCACCAGACCTAGTTCCGTGTGATTTTTGGCTATTCCCCAAGCTTAAAATCTACCTTCAAGGCAAAGATTTTAACACATTACAAGCACTCGGAACTGGCCTGTACCAGTACTTCAAATCCATCCCCGAAGAAGAGTACAGAAATGTGTTTTACAAGTGGGTGGAAAGGTTGAAACTTTGCGTATCTGCAGGAGGGGATTACTTTGAATAAATATTATAGTGAATTAGTGTGTATAGTGTTTGTATCATATTCTATGATATCACCCGCAAGACTTATTGAACGCCCTAGTAATAGCTGGAGTTATTTCTCAACAGCATTAAATAGTTACTCGATAGGACTATTAGGATATACTATGCATTTCTTGTAATCGAGTAGAGTTTGGCTGCTATAAACTAAGGATGGGAACTTTTTGAATGCCCCAGGTACGTTATGCCTAATTTGTTAAGTGTTGATTTTGTAAAATCAACATCGGATATTCTCCTTCTGTAGGACTCTATATAGAGGTCCAGTGTCTTTGTAATTTGCATTTGATGTTGCTTAGAGAAGTTTATAGGACTATAGATGTGTGACATCTGTTTTTTTGTTGATTAGTTATGCACTAGACCCTGTAGACAGGTTTTGAGTTTTTACTATTTTCCAATTTCGACATTTCGAAATGTAAAATCGACATATACACACATAATTACCGATATATTTATCGCGTTTTATTGTTTAGATATATGTTTTCATGTTGGGAATTGACTGAAGAATCTGAAAGCCCCCCATGGCTGATTTTGGTTTACAGGGTATTTTGAGCCTTGCTTGGCCAAGTTTTACTCTTGGATGAATGTATATCCGTTATATTTTCACACTTTTCTATGTATAATACAAAAGCACGCTAGAGATTAGGATTCAACATGTTGTCACGGGTAATTGGGTACGTAGATTCCGATTTTGGGATTTTTGGAGTCTCAAAGCTACGAATTCACAAATTTATCATATGAATACTGAGATACTTTTGGAACCCCCAAAGCAATTGTCAGCAACGCCAGTAAACTATCCATAGATTACTGGATATTCTAGTAATTTCACTATTATTTGGGTTTCTTATATCCTTATCCCCACAGCACCTCAAGTTTGAAGTGCTATCTGGCGCCGAGCCATGCTTACAATTAATTATACATCAGAGTGGCAGCGGTCCGGGCCGATTCGTCGGTCTGGACTGGTCCATCGGTCTGGAACGATTCATAATCCTCGATGGCCAAACGAGCACATAAATAAATTATACGAAGCTATAACAGGATAACACCCAACTTCCCATACCCTTGTAATATATTTTGATGTGATATCTCTTACCAATATGACATTGATATTTACATATATGCTCATTTTTGAGGTTACGCAATAATCTTGATAGATATCATGTCAAAATGTATCACAAGGGTATGGTAAGTTGGGTTTATACTATAAATGGCTAGTCTGATTTGACCATAATTTCCACGATTATCGACTTAATAGTGGATATTGGCAAGACATGTGACATTCATGGTCTCTGCGATAACGCAGAAATTGCGAACTTAAACACGAAACAATTTTCTTATGTACAGAGACGGTTTTAGATAATTTGGTATTTCAACATTCTGAATATAGATTAATAATTAACGTTCTACATGGTTTCAATGATGGAGCAGTCTTTATTTGTATTCGCCAATTATGCTGACAAATGGCGTCATATCTTTAGTAGGCTATGATGTACTAAAAATTATACTTGTATGCATATGTCAGGGACATTGTAGAGTGGCTAATATAATATATAGTGTATTTGTCTTACTTTTATTGAATAAGTTTTGTATATATTTACACATATGAGTACAAAGCGCATTATCATACGAGACAAACTCTGCTTTAATGGGCAGTTCTAACGTTAAGTAACGCAAAATTCTTCAATTTTTGGACCTCTCCGCTTCCTGTGTCACGGATTTTCATCCTTTTGTATTACAAATGAATGGGGCTGTCACACTTCACACACCATCTTCTTCGCTTGTAGAGTTACATAACGTTTAAAACGAAGTCTCTTTATTATGAATAACATTTTTTGTCCCGTGGTGGTTACGATAAGCGACTCTGACTGCATAGTGTATAAACTTAAGTTGTATAATACGCTTATAGCCTATAATACGTTATACGTGATCTATTTGAACGTTTTATACATATCAATTAATCCAGAAATAGGATATTTACACACTCTTAAACTTATATATCACATTTTATCAAGTACGAGCCTTTGGCTCGTCGCTTCGCGATGAACTCGGCGCATTGCGCCTCGAGGTATTCAACAGTCAAACATTTGAGATTTAATAATATTGATGTTGTTTACAATATTCAGACTCAGCAGACTCGATTACCTCAATATCGTCGTTGGAAGTATGATTCTACCTCAATTTTGAAATTTGTTTGCTTTATATTCATAAAAACAACAATGTATATACATATGATTAATCAAAAAGTGTGACAATCGGATTCAGAATATTCGATATACAGTCAGGGGACAAAAGTATTCGACCACACAAATATATTGTCATAAATTGTATACTCTTTCCCGCTCCTATATATTGTGTAGTCTATATTCGTAGCTGCTATCTAGTAATTTGTATAGAATAACATATGTTTTTCAAGAATTTCAAAAAAATATTTTAGATTGACACTTTTTGAAGGTGTTAATTATAATAATTATTAGATAATTATTGATAATCAAAATATGTGGTCATTCAAAGCCTATTAAGAATCTATAATTTCTGACTTGATATTTGAATTCTACGTAGGCGAGTTACCCCAGATTGAAATTTCCAATCGGATTGAACAATTTTTACCAAAGTTATAAAAGAATTTCAATTTGTCCCACTTGTGCCACTTTTTGAAAAAAGTGGCACAGGTGGCAAGAAAAAGCGCCACTACAAGGAAATCAACTAGGGTTAGGAGGAATAAGTCGAAGTAATATTTTCGAATGATATGACTATGCTAACCCTTGAATTCCAAAATAACCTCTTGGTAGCGGCCACTTGTGCCACCTTCGGCAAAAGGTGGCACAAATGGCACAAAATTGAACTTCATCTATAACTCTGGTAAAAATTGCTCAATCCGATTGGAAATTTCAATCTGGGGTAACTCGCCTACGTAGAATTCAAATATCAAGTCAGAAATGATAGATTCTTAATAGGCTTTGAATGACCACATATTTTGATTATCAATAATTATCTAATAATTATTATAATTAACACCTTCAAAAAGTGTCAATCTAAAATATTTTTTTGAAATTCTTGAAAAACATATGTTATTCTATACAAATTACTAGATAGCAGCTACGAATATAGACTACACAATATATAGGAGCGGGAGAGAGTATACAATTTATGACAATATATTTGTGTGGTCGAATACTTTTGTCCCCTGGCTGTATTCAGTGAAGTTTTATTGAATTCTTTTACTCCCTTGATAAATACGATAAATACGTATTTGTGCGACTATTTAATAATTGCATACCGTAAATCCTTTCCTTGACAACGTACAAATAAACAAACAAACAATAATTGAAATTTAATACTATTGATTATATAATTTGGTCAACTAAGCTGAGATTTCTCATTAACAATTCGAGAACTACTGTTTTGATGCAGAATATTTATTGCAGAAATCAGCTTAATAGAAATTGCGTCACCAAAATTGTAGATTGAACGTATAATACGTATTATACGTAATACGTCTTCATTGAAAGACTTATTAAACAACTTAGGTCTAAACGTTATATACTTAGGCCTGAAATGGTTGGCTAATGGCTATCTATCTAGTATATAGATTTAATTAATTATAAATAATTAAATATATACTATTGATTGCCAACCATTTAATGCTAAGCCAATATGCAAATGTCCCGATTTTGCGGACATGTGTTGCGGCTAATGTTCCGCCATAACCTTAGGATGGATGAACGTGAGTTGACCAGGTTTATGCTATCGGCCTAGACCGGTCAATCCAATACCCGGGCCGCTGCAACACTGTAATATATGCTACATCCAACAAGAAGTTTTCATAACTCAGTCCTCTTTCAGTATTTTGAAAGAACTGTATTACAGCCAAGAATGGCTAAGCATAGCCTACATAAGGCTTGTTGTATAATATTTTGAGGGGAATGCTGCAAATTACCAACACATTGTAATATTGTTATGCGTTCAAGTATACACAAGTATTTAGATTCAATGAAATGTAATCGAATATAGAACAAAGAAAATACGACAGCCCCTTGACTTTAATTATTAAACGCGTGAATGAGCGTAGCGGAAATGACCGCGCTTGAGCGCAAACCGTTGTTCAAGTCTTGAAGCCTATTGAGGACTAAATTTCTTTTGTTAGTAATTTGACCACACTCTTGCTGGGGGCGTGCCTAATTTCCTGGATGTGACGTGATGTTATGGTAGTCCCCTAAATACATCACCCAAAGTGTATCACTACAGTGAAACCTCGTTAATACGAATTTCCGGTTAAGAAGAACACAATTTTACACAATTTTAATCCGTCAATGGAAATTCAATTGTTTTTACTCCTGTTAATACGTACTCCGCATAAGGACTACAAATCTCGACGGTCCCTTGGTGTACGTATTAATGAGGTTCTACTGTATATGTTTAATGTATTCTCTGCTATCCCTACTCTCATGGGATCTTAGAGCTAGTATGTGAAATATTCTGAGGTCGGTGTAACCGCGTGAAGGTGGCCTGATAACTAATACGGTAGGGACCACGAGCCATCTATTGCCTATTATAGCTAGTGTGAGAAATTTGTTGGGCCTATTTCACTGGATTGATTTCCGTAACACATCTATAAACTAATATTGAAACCGCTCGAACCGAATATCAGTATTCAGGAATAGTGGCTTAACAGAATACTGGTATAATTCGGTGTGCCCAACCGAATACTGATATTCAATTGATAACCTAATATTGAACTAATCCCCAAATAATATTCGGTTAAAACTTTTTTGCATCATATTTAGGTCACTACTGAGATCTACACTACAAGGTAAATGAATAAATTTATTGCTACATATAAACAGAACTGACAATAGCATCATGTAAGTAATCTATATTATTAAATCTCGATGATTGTCTGTCTGTTTGTTTGTTTGTTTGTTTGTCCGTTGTCAAGGTTGTCGCATAACTATGTATTTATCGTGTTTATCAAGGAAGTACATAGAATTCAATAAAACTTCACTAAATATATCAAACATGCTGAATCCGATTTTTATACTTTCAACGACTATCCTGGGGTAATCGAGTGTGCTGATTCCAAATTTGGTACTGTAAACAGCATCTATATTATTAAATGTCAATTGTTGTTTGTCTGTTTGAAAGTCCGTTGATATGTAAATATATTGTTGTTTTTATGAATACGCTTGCTCTAAACGGCTACCCGGGGGTAACTGAGTACGCTGAATCTGAATTTCGCATTTACAAGTTTCTCATATGTAAATTTATGGTTGTTTTATGAATATATTGGAAACAAATTAGCAAAATCTCAAACTTTACGTAGATACTTGCCCTCAACGGCTACAAGGGGGGTTGATCTTACAAAATAATTCAATAATATATATGCCATATACGTATATTTGTGAATTACATTGTTCTAAATATATCTATATTATAATACTCAAAGGGGCCATCAATTTAGAGAATAAAGGATACCCCGAGGCGCAATGCGCTGAGTCATCGAGAAGCGACGAGCCAAAGGCTCATATCTAGAAAATTGAGAGACCGCGGAGGTCGATATAGCAGAATGTGTTTAGAGATCATCTAGAAGGTCGATATGTGCATAGCTATACTCAACTAGCCAAGCGGCGTCGAACAAGGGGTCACTCGATGGAGTTCGGACAAAATTTGAGAATGGAATGTTGTCACATTCCTGAGGAATTGTGCGTTGCTAGGGAAGAAATCCCTTGGAATATGGTCAATATAAATATATCAACTGCTGGCATTTTGAGGCTAAACACGAATATGACAATAAATAGTGATCTGAAGTATCGAATTCGCTAGTTTATATATTATACTACACAGGCGATTTCTTTTGCACCAATTTTGTACTTTTTTTGAACTTCTGGTAATACTCGGTCGCGTAGCGACCGGGTATTATAATCGTCACTACGTGCCTCGAGGATAATATTTTGAGGAAAAATTGATTTTTTATTATCCATGATCCATCCAAATTCCATTTAATGGCCTTCTATGATAGTACTGGAGTTGCTACTTGGCTTTTTGTTACTAATCTTGAAGAGACTGGAAGCCCCAGACTTGATTTTTGGCATACACGGGTAATTTAAACCAGGCTTGGACGAGAATTCACACTTATGACGAAATTATGACGTCATTGTCACCGTTTGGGATTTTCTAAAAATCATATTATTAACCACTGCACAGCCAATCTACACACTAGATGGTTGAAAGTGGAATCACATGTACCCCATAATATATCTCACGTTCTGATGTGATAACTTTTACTAAATGCAAATCATCATGGGATTATTACGTCATCATGATTATACCCAAACATCCTAATTGTCCAAATTTCGAAAAATTCTAGTATTTATAGTCCTGAGCCACAAAGTGCACAGACTATTATCCATAAGCGACGTAGAAGCTCCAGTATCACCACTTAGATATATTTTGGGTGGACCAGTGACAATTAATATTAAAATTTTCATTATTCTGTGAAATCGAGGCAACTAATGGCATATATATTTTCTCGCGTAGCGTCCTATAACAATAATTTTACATACGAAACTTAATAATACAAAATTCGGATTCAGCATACTTTGTTACCCCCTTTGAGATTTCACCTATTTGTTTAATTTATATTCGTAAAAACAACAAATAATATTACATATCATAGGTGTAGGAGTAGGTCCGGCTTTGGCCGGACCTCTTTTGGGCAGAATTTGCTGGACCATTTTGAGCCTGTCCGGTTTTTAGCCGGACCATGACTTTTCTTGTTTTGATGAATTATTACTTCGCACTATTGTGTCCAAAGTATGGAAATAGTTTTCTAACCTTGTTAATCATTTATATTTCCATTGTTGGCCAACCAATTTTCGAGCACTGAACACCGAATAACTGTTTTTGGTACGTTTTCAAACAGGACATGTAATCAAGTGTTTCTACAATGAGACTACTTTATATTTCATTAATTACTTTCCAATGTCTTAACTGTACATTTATTGGACCATACAACCAAGGTTTGTTTCTATTTCTAGCCGGCCACTTTTTGAAGCAGTGCTACGCCACTGCATATGATTAATTCAAATGTGTGAAAATCAGATTCAGCATATTTGATATTTTTTGTTTTTTGTTTTATTGAATTTTCTTTACTTTCTTGATAAACACCATAAATCATGAGTACATAGTTGTTGTCGCATAACTATGTACGCTTATACATCAGAATTGAGAAAACCGAATTTGATATAACATTCCATAAATCCTTTCCTTGACAACAAACAGATAGCCAACAATTGCAATTTAATAATATAGATACTTGTATCTCATAAGAAAACTCATACTGATGCTGAATCTGATATTGACTAAATTCGAGTATATGCTGTGATATTTAGAGACTGTTTTTTGAAATTTCCACCACATTTGGCGATGCAACAAATTAGGATAATTAGTTTCCCAAAAATCAATTGTATATCAAAATTTCGGGAATATTTAGCTAAAAATTGACGACTAAAATACTTAGCGCCCACCCTCTTCCAAAAATTTTAATGAGCACCATTGCCTTATGTATAGAGTGCAATGCTGGAACTTAAAATCATATCAATTTCATATACAAAATCCCAAACTATGATAAAAACTGCGTTTTATTTAGGCATTTTTATCAGCAAATTATATGACCAATAGTATTGGAACGCACCTGCTACAAATGAAACAGGGCACCAAAATGTCATAAACAATGATAACAAGCCATCGTTCTACTTTCTGCTATATCCATAGAATCTTTAGGCAGATGCTCATAGATATTTGTGGATTAATTAAGAGAATATTCTTAGAATTCCAACCGAATTGGAAAAAATATTCTGAATGTTAGTTATCTTTGTATCTTTCTAGAAAATTGAAGCGCCAAACTCAGTTCAAGAATAATAAAGGTCCAACTCTTGAAACACTTGAGAATATTCTAAAACTTGGATCAATGATCACCCAAAAGCTCACTGATCTTAATTCATCCCCTTTGTTGCAGTTACCACACATAAATGAGACAGAATTCAAACATTTCACTACTAAAAAGAGGAGTGTTCGGTCACTCGATGATATTGCTAATTTGACAGAAGAAGAACGTCGCAAATTACTAAGACATCTAACACAAGATGAATATCTCGATGTAATCGCTGTTTTAAGTGGAATGCCAAAGATAGATATGCAAATAGAATTGGAAATTGTTGATTTAAAAGATAGCAGCAGAATTACTCCTGGTGCTTTGGTAACCGTAAATATCTATCTCCAACGCACAAATTTACTGTCCACTGTTGAATTGGGAGATACTGAGAAGACTCCTGATGTAACTGTAGAAGATAACGTTGGGACTATACTACCATTGTGTAATACTAACTCCACTATGATTCGTTCAAAAACAAAAGGTACAAAGGTTAGTAAGAGAGTTAAAAATCACAAACTAGCTAGAAAAGTTCCTAAAGCAAACTTTACACAAGAAAAGATTGATGTAGTAGGACAAGTTAAATCAATAAATAATTTGATGGACAAAGAACATCAGGAATTGGACGATGTTGATGAAGACAAAGAATTTGAACTACTTCAAAAGACTATCCTTAAAAAGAATAAGGGCAAATCATCTTCCCGTGATGAATTATGCTCCTTCCCTGTACACTGTCCGAATTTTTGTGGTACCAGGCACGAGGGGTGGTGGTTGTATATGTCAGATCTCAAATCCAGGTCCCTGGTTGCTGCACCTAAATTTATTTCTGGTTTGGTGAATACCTTAGAGGCCGAACTTAAATTTCAAGCACCGCTCCAAATTGGACGTTACCAATACGATATATTTCTTATTTCAGATTCATATATTGGTTTAAATTGTAAACAATCTTGTGTATTTACTGTGTATTTTCCTGATTCCCACCAAGAAAACTTTGACTACGGTCTTGATGAACATGACAAAGAACTTGACAATGATTTCATTGAGCAAGAGGAAACGACTTCAACGGAAGGAAGTGGATCAGATGATTCTGGATTAGACACTCCTTGAATACTAACAATATCATAAATATTTATGGTTAAGAATATGCCTAATTTCAACTCAACTAATACGATTAAACATATTGTTGAACTGAGAGACCATTATGCTTGTTAACATCCTTTTCTTCATAGGATTTTTGAAGGGCTCATCCAAGAATTTTGTTTTTACGTGTCCCATCACATGAACAAAGTATATTCCGAAGAACAAAATTAAAAATTATTTTTGCTGAATTTTTCTTAAATTATACATTAAAAAATGGCGGGGCAAGAGAGAACTGACACTAACTTAATATGTTCGCATTTGAAAATGTAGACCGGAATCGTGCAAATTCACCTTGCAGTACGGTAACGAAATTACTGTGAATCAGGGTTTGTGTATTTTGTTTTTGCTTCCTTATTCATTGATTTTCTTTAGTGTTGGTTGATGATGCCTCTTTCTTGTGGTATTCTTTACTATTTCACTGTCAATAGGAGCTTTTATTTCGCATTTAGCCGTTGATGATTTGTGTATTTGTATGGTCCAGGTTGTAAGATCATAAGCTAATAACCTTTATGTCCTGGGTTCGAATCCCATTCTTGCCTTACTTTTTTCGTCAGTAATATTATATTATTATTTCCAATTGTAGTATTGGAGGATTCCTTCCACAATTCATTCATGTAGTTCAGAATTTACAGTGGATTAGTGGAAAAATGCTCTTCAATGCGGCCAGATGTTTCACTGCCTCCTTGATGTCCCTGAGGGGTGTTATGATGGAATATCTTGTTGCTTAATTAGTTTCAACCCAAGATGCCTACCTGTACTCTAGGCATACTTTCTCCGATCCTTGTACCGGTACTGTAAATATTCCCTTCCAGTACCGGTACAGGCACTGCAGCCATAGCCTTATACAAACATGTCTATCTTTCGGTTTTCATATAATACATCACGTCACAATCTCATAATATGCAACCAGAGGAGTAGCTAAGGCCGCACATGTAATACATTTCCATGTAAACCTTTGGTGGGCACAGGCAAATTAGGTGCGGCATGTGCCGCATATGCCGCACCCTCGCTAAGCCTCTGTATTGAACATAAGATTTTACAGTATTAGAATATAATCATAAATTGATCGAACATGACCATGATTGGAAGTATTTTCGTTATGGGTTATTGTTGTTGATTAAAAGGCAGAATGACCACTCTGAAAGAAAGAACTATCATTTTGTAAAGAAAATAATTACTCAACATCAGTGGCGGCGCTAGCCCGCCTCTACTGGTGGGGCACAGGTTATTACTGTGGCATATTTACATTAATGAAGTGGGGCCTGTGCTGGACCTTCGCGGCACCTCTGCTCAAATAAAAAATAGACGGAAAAGGTCATAAAATAGTAAGTATAGCATACAAAGTGACAAATTTGCTTACACAATTTCAATTCTCTTTATTAATAATTAATACACACTAATACTATAGTTCGGAAATATACTCAATCTATGTATGACCACAGTCACACCAGTGCTCCGGAGATTAGCTGGTTTGGTGGCTAAGGTCAGCCACCAACAAATTTATATTTTGTCGAACGCTGATTCATACACTGAAGTATATTCCTTATTTAGGAGATTTCGCAAATTCGATTTTATGAATTATTATAGTGCCTTCTACAATTGTTAATGTGGTTGAAAGTCTTTCAAAAAACTTGAACAAGATAAATGTGACAACCGCCATTGTTTTTTGAAAATCCTCTACAATATGCTCGTTAAGGTCTTTGCATTAGGGGTCATGATGATGGACCTAATTCTTAACTTCTCCAAGTTCTGAAGCTCAGAATTCGCATCATCGCTTGGATGGGAAAGAATTCGAATATGTACACCTCCTCTGAAATTCAAAGTGAGATATTGAAACAATGTCCTACATTATCCCGAAAGTTTGTAGTTGGTCTTCATTTAGTTTCATACTACTAACTTATGTTTGATGAAACAACAGATACATCTAATAATGTGCAGCCTTTATTGTATACGATGAGTTGATGACGAACTAGAAGTACATGATTAGTAGTGCTTCCGTCTTTATCAGATGGAATCTACTGATGCTAATTCTATTGTAGCTATGTTAGGCCTAAATATATCTTTTGCTAAATTACGTGGCCTATTTTATTACGGTGCAGCTTCAATATAAGGGGATCGGAATGGAGTGTCCACGCAGGCTTTATAAGAGGAACCACGCGCAGTACATACTCACTGTTATTGGTATTCCGTAAATTTGGCTTGTTGTGACACAATCAAAAAATAATGAAAGATGCATAGGAGATTACACAGGAAATTGCTAAATTAGTCAAGCGATCTCCTCAAAGAGATGCCCAACAAGAGGGAGAGTTAGAAGTCAAGCTTTGCATCGTATTAAGGTTAATTATAGAGCTTTTGCGATTGCTTTGGTAAGAAACACTGTGCCATAATAAAAATTTGATTTCGTGATGTATCTTCCTAGATGGAGACTTTCGATTTTCTCTTTGGAGTACTTATTGGAGAACTTCTTTGCCATTCTGATAATCTCAGTAAGACTCTCCAGTCCAAAGATATATTTGCATCAGAAGCACAACAGATTGTGCTCATAACTTGTAAACGCTCAATGATATGAAAATAGAAGAGAGATGTATCACTTTTTGGATAAGTGCTATAAACCAGTAGAAGATTTATGAGTAAACAATTCCAGATTGCCGATAAAACAAAAGGTACCATCTGTAAATGAAAGCCCTTATGAAGAAGAATTTTTTTCGTAAAGAGTTTCTATGCCGATGATATTTGCTCACAACAACTGAATTTGCAATTAGATATCCTGAGGGTTAATTATAAAATAGAGTCTGAAATTTCCCTTAATTCTCTTGCCAAGTCCACCATTTTCACCGAAGCCCCTGACCATGAGTATTCATAATCCTTGTTAAAGTATGGAGAGCGATACAAACCCTTTTCAACTATATCCAAGAAAAAGGCTTGCCATGGATATTTTGTACTCTGGATATCCATTTAAATGTAGTACTTTTGAAATTTTTCACACAGTAGAGAGCTTTCATACGAAAATTAGCAATACAGTAATTTCTTCTCTTGTGATCGTTAAATATTATACTAAAAAAGTAATGATAACGATGCCATGTAGTCCCCAGTCCCCTATACTTATATACAAAGTTCTCATTGACAATCTTCTTCACAAAATTATCTATGGAATTCCATTAAATCAATCGCGACAGTGGCGGTGGAAGCTAATAAAACTATGGCTAGCCTGTTTAACTATGTCCACCTTCAAATAGGAGAACGAAATATATGGGCGACATATATACTTTATGACTCAAAAGTAGGGGAACTATAGCCCCCTAGAAGCACGGAGGTTCCGCCGCTCTTGAATCGCGATGTTATGAATGGAAGATTCTGAAATAAGTCTTCCATCTACAAAATATATCAAACAACAAAATGTGAATGTGCTGTAGATTCCCAAAGCAATCATACCTCACTGAGGAAAAGAAATACGTGGAATACCTATCTTGTGGATATTGTTCAAGAACATTTGTGTGATACAATTTGACATCCTTAAAATGGATAGGCTAGATTGATTTGTCATAGTGTAAGTCTACTTGGAATCATGTAGTTAGAAGGAGTCAAGGGTAACTACATCTACCTAATTCCTCAATGTCCATGGATATATCGATATAAAGGTTTCATATGAATATTCCATTATTTCTAACTATTTTTTACGATATTTCAATAAGTTTTTCAAAATATTATAACTCACTCAAATCCGACCCGACTGGTCGTATTAATCTTAAGGAACAGTAAATTATAATTTATTCAAGCTCAGCGTTGGCTGTGGGGTTTACTATAAATAGATACAATCACATTCAGTTTCAATTTCAATTTACTTCGCCGGCCTAGGGATTTATTAATGCCTTAAATCTCATATTATTAAAAGCCTTTTTTCGACAGTCGAATAACTCTTATTCAACTGCCGAGAAAGAAATTCAGAAAATTTAATTCACAATTCAGGTGAATAAATATTTTGGGGTCTGACTGAATGGTGGAAAACTACTTGACTGAGTGGTAGAGAATGGTCGAACCATCTTTATATTGCTATAACCTTATTAAGAATGACTTCTAACTTTGCTTAACATGAGAGACTTATATTCTGTGCGATAAGCCCACATTTTAAGATTTTATACGATCTAGGTGCAAACCTCCATCCCAAAATGTACCTATGCACCTATACCAATTTCCATTATATCGGCCTTACTCTAATACCCAAGTATAGTCGTTGAAAGTATGATTCTACCCAAATTTGGATAATTTGTTTACTTTATATTAATAAATCAAAAATAACTTTACATATGATTATCCAAAAGTGTGGAAATCGGATTCAGCATGTTCGATATGTTTAGTGAAGTTTTATTGAATTATATTTAAACTTCCTTGATAAACACGATAAATACATAATTACGCGACAATTTCGAAATTGCATACAGTAAATCCTTTCCTTGACAACGGACAAACAAACAAACAAACAGACAAACAGACAACAATTGAGATTTAATAATATAGATAAACAAGGTTTGGTACAGGATATTTAGCTGAAAGGGAGACCTCAGTCCATACACGTACCATAAATAGTTATATATATATATCACCATTAGATATCTGTTTAAATAACTGTGACGTATAGACTTTTGTGAGAATCTATATTATATGTGTATAAGGAGCAAATTAGTAAACTTCACATTTTGTTTTTAGGATGTGCACGTAATTTGGGGAGTAGAAGAGCAAAACCTGCCTGGTGGCCAACTCAATAAAATTCTAGTGTATATCTAAGTCAAATGTAACTAAGAATGTACTAATTGATATGCTAATATCGTACATGGAGCATAATAACCTTCCAATAGTAAACAAGATTGAAGACAAACCCCAAAGTGTGAAAAATTCCATGAAACCCAGAATGATCACAAGCACGGCCCAAAGAGGATTTACACAATCACTCATGGTAACGCCTGTAATACAAAAACAAGGACTAGCAGGAAATGATACTAATGATAGTATTCCAAACTCTGAAAGTCATTCCTTGAAGGGTTACCATTTGGAACACAAATCAGTACCTCAATGAATCTGCTGCACAGTCCTGTTCCATTTAACATCACAGATGATATAGTGACGAGGCTAATGATGTGCAAACTGACGACCGTAATATCGTTATGACTACACCGAATGCTGCTAATATTTTGAAACAACCCTGCAGAGAAACATGTCTGCGTGAACTTTCTCCGACAAATCATTGGCTCTCAGATGTCACAGTTAATTTATTCTGTTTGAGCCTATCCGTAAGAATTTAAGATAGCAAGGTCATATCATTACTTTATAGATTCTTTAAATTTGTTGCTAACTTGCATAATATCAATTTCATTTCAATTTTTTATTATACTTTGTTTTATTTAGATTTTGCTGAAACATAGCTTTCGCTATTCTGATATCAAAGGACTACAAGATATGCTCTTCTCACAAGTAATATTGATATTTAACTTCGCACTTATCGCATAAATTATTCAGAGGTGTTCAATTTACATCGTATTTTAAATTATCAACAAGTTATATTTCTAGGGAAATGGATCGGGAATACTTTCAGACCTAAATAAATTAGAATTCATTACTCCTATATTATATTTTGTAACCATTTAGAAACTTCGTTTCAAGAAAGCCCTGCGGCCCACTAGAGACCCCAAGTATACAGATATGTTCATGTAGTCGACACTTGGTATGCTAAAAGTATGATAGTAAAGGTGGAGTATATGTGTACGACTCACTGTGTATTCGGAAAACTTGTGGAGACCTAGATACGCAATTGGCATTATTGTATGCTGACAAATCTCCAAAGCTTTTGGTAATTGTTCCCAGTATACAAAACAGGAGGGAGTTCTGAATGTGGCTTGTTCTCACTATCTGTCGGTAAAGCCATAGCTGCTGGTATTGATCCTGAAGCTCAGTCCTGAAATCAGAGTCTAATGAGGTCTCATTGTATTGAATGTATAGTTAAAGAACGAGTAATTCCATTTCCAATGATACCTACACGTGGAGTACACACAGGAAATTACCAAACCACATCAGTTAATTATTACTCAAATATGCGACTGTAATCTGCAAGGATACGCTTATGTGGGAGACATCGCAAATTCAGTCGAATAAACTGTTCAATGTGATACATGTGGAAAGTGATGTCATAACGAATGTGCTTGGTTTCCTGACCGCTCTAGTATAGAAGTTTTCCTTGCCTAACTTGGTCAAATTAGTTTTATATATCGATCCTCGTTGTATAGTATAACTAGAGTCAACTAATACTACTCATATACCACATATACATTTCTATACTTACACGCATACATTTTCAACCCGCAAATACTCAATCTGTGTTGCAATTCTCCGTAAAGTTGAAAATATTATTCACAAATTTCTGAATTTATTTTTCCAATAGCATCTGTACCAGGGCCGTAGCCAGAGCGTAGTGTTAGGAGGGGCTTGGATGCTTAAGATTTTTATATCTATTTTTTGGGGTAGGCCCATACTCTAACACCCAAGCTACTTTGGGGGAAGGTAAAATTACTTAGTTTATAAAGGGACTACGTGTTTCTATGCATGGTGATTATAGCCATGAGGAATGATTTCACTATTGGCACATAAAATGTAATCAACTGGAAGGAATATATGTTGTGGTAATATAACAACAAAAAGTACAATTTCAATGGTCGCTGTAAAAGCATCCATATAATTAAGTATATTTACTAGCAAGAGGAATTAGATAACTAAAATGTATAGTCAATTTTACATATTCACAAACATTTCCTTGATTTAACTAATATTTAAGATCTAAGATAGTAAAGATCAATATAGCTTAGCAAAAATTTACGGGGTGGTTAAATTTGCTAGGGGGGGCTCAGCCCCCCCTAGCTACGGCCCTGATCTGTACGCCAGGTATTGATCGAAATTATAGGTTCAGAGCGATGATTTTTGCTATCTACCAAATTGCTGTATCACGAAATAAGGAAGGCTCTCTACAATAGAAAGATTAGAATATTAAATAATAATTTAAATGAGACAAAATGTACACTATTAATATAGTACAAACCTCACGATAGCAGTTGTGTTAAAGTTGCATGCACTATCATATATGATTACAGCTGGGGGATTCTAATTTTCTCAGAAGCATATTATAAATAACAATAGCTGACTCTCTTGAAGTTGTAATTTCAAACCCGTAGCAGAACTTATGCTGACATGTCATCGCGATTAATCTCGTAGAACACCTTTGGTGTTTAGGGCAAAGTTTTGAACAAGTTGAAACGGTATCTTCATGTATTTTGCCATATTGTGAAACCCCACATAAAACAAGATTAAGAATTGCATACTTTTACAATACAGTCAACAACCGGTAACTCGAACCCTCAGGGGAACGGAAAATACTGATAGATGCTATCCCGGTACGGAGAAGGAATTCTCAGACCCATATCATTATTTTTCTTCCGGACTTACATCAGCTCAAAGAAATTACTCTGCAGGGGAGCTGGTATGTTTAGGCCTGGTGGCTGTCAGCAGAAAATTTCAGAAGTGCTTACAGGCTGCTCTAATTGTAAAGTTTTTACCAGAACGCAACCCACTGGTTTGGATGAAGAAATATACCCAAGGGAAGTTCACAAGGTGGGTTCAAGAGTTAGAGACTTTCAATTATCAGGTTGTTCATATACGAGGAAAAGGCAATGCGGCCGCAGATTGTTTGTCAAGGATGTATACAGACGTTGACAAAACAGTTAACAACGAAACTGAGAACTTCGAGAGGCGCATATAGAGTTTGATGCTAATGGAAATTTAACCAGAAATTCAAAGTAGCTAAAGAAGGTTATCAACCCACAAGAATAGTTCTAGAACAGCTGAAGGAGACAGGGATCATATCTTGTGGTTCTTTCAAGAATTACTTTGGGATGTCTATTACTAACAGCCTACTCTGCATGGGGAGGCAGTGATTGTCCCTCCTTCAATGAGGTCTGAGGTTCTGTGCAATGCACAATGAAGGACACTTCGGAATCGAGAAGACTACAGGGTGTCTCAAAAGTTTTTTCACCTTATTCATCAAGCCAGTAAATTGTATTTATTGTAAAGAATCATTAGACTACTTGCCAATGTATTCACCGTTAAGTTCAATACAAGAATTAATGCGGTTTGGCATTCCATCGATTAAATTCTGGAGAATCGATGGGCTAATACCACTCCAGATATTTTCCAAGATTTTCGCCAGTTGTTTTAGATTAGTAGCGGGCTTCCTCTTGTCCAGCTCTGCCTGCATAATGGCCCACAGATTTTCTATAGGATTCAAATCTGGCGAGTTACTAGGCCATATATCTTTCGCCCAGAATCCTGGTAAATGATCAGAAAGCCACTTCTGTGTCTTTATAGCAGTATGAGCAGGGGCTCCATCCTGCATAAAAAAAGTGTCGGATATCTTTCGATACAATTTCCTCTGAGTCAGGGGCCCTCTCATCTTCTTACGTTTATAGGTAGGGAGACAGCACTTAGCCAGTATTTCATTGATATAATAGTCCGCATTCACAGAATGTCTTGGGGAGATTAGATGGAGTTCTGATAGTCCACGATGACTCATCATTCCCCAGACCATTAATCTTGGAGGATTTTTGACCGTTTCGACTGGAGTGATATTACGCGAACTGACGTCCCAAACCCGATCATTCTGTGAATTTGTAGGGTGAAAAAGCTCAAAGGGACTTTCATCACTGAAGAAAACTCGCTCCCAATCAAGTGAAGTCCAAGATTTATGCTCAAGACAGAACTTGACCCTTTTAGACTTCTGTACTTCCGTCAATTTAGGGTTTGATGGCCGTTTATACGCTTTAGCCCCAATAGAATTGTGTAAATAACGGTGAACAGTATCTTTACTAATAGCAACATATTTACTTGAAATATATTTCGCCAATTTCCGAGTTGAATGCCATCGTTTGCCTATGGATTTTCGAATTATTATTTTTGGGACTCGGGAAAGTTTCGGCGGACGTCCAGAACGAGGCTTGTCATTGAGCATTTCTCCAGCTTTTGCTTTTTGTTCCAATTCTTTACGGTTCGAATTGTGACTCCAAGTGTGTCAGCAACTGTTCTTTGACTGGAACCAGCTAGTAGCATACCTATCGCTCTCTCGCGGATGGATAATCTCGTCATTTTGACATCCATAATATTGAAATTTGATAATTATACAAAGTATCGCAAAATGAATCACAAAATTAAATATTTGATACTACTCATGGTTGAGAACATTAATCAACTATAAATTGACAATGCTAAAATAAGTGGGTAGGTAGTAAATGAGGTAGACTGATTTCTGTTCAAATATATTGAAATACTAATGGTGAAAAAACTTTTGAGACACCCTGTACATTGTTTGTTCGCATTAATTTTGCAAGCATGTAATACTTAAGCAGTCTCTAAGGAGAGGACTACTCCGAATTCCGATCAACGGACAGGGAACTGGCCCGAATGGCGTGTCTAATGCAAAATTATCTCCCAAGAACGGACACCCAGAAACTGACCCAATAATTTTCATGGATATCACAAAATTTACATTTTGAGTAGCTAGCCATACAAGCCCCATGTCTTTCAACAATTCTTTCATCTTGTCAATGTAAACTTTGGGTCCATAAAGGGGGTACATAAATGGGATTTCTACTCCGTAACATCAGCAAATCCTATATTTACTTCTCTTCTCAAAAAATGTAAAAGGCGTGGTGCTAGATTATAGGGTACGTGTCCTACAATCACGTCATCTTTAAGAACTGTACCTGCATGTTTGTCTTTGTAGCTACTTGGCTCTGGCTTCAATATAAGTTCTTGACCTAGCGCTGGATTCCAGGTGTCCATGCAAGCATGGTAACCCGTACATATGAATGGATATCCAAAACTTGAGGATCGTCATCTACATTGGTCAATTTTGACTGCCCATTTAATAAAGATATTCAAGGTTGATTACAAAGTTACTATAATTCAAGGTTGAAACAACTCGAACCGAATATCAGTATTCATGAATAGTAGTCTAACCGAATACTGATATTTTTCGGTTTGCCTAACCGAATACTACTGATAATATTCGGTTTGGCTAGCCGAATACCGAATACTGATATTCGTTTGGTAGCCGAATATTGAACTATTTTCCAATTATTTTAGGTTGAACCCCATATTGGACTATTCGGTTGCAACCTTACCATAATTCTATAAATGACACATACTTGTCTGTTGTACTTGTAGCTTTATCTTATCTGCATAATGAGTTATCACCTGATGTTAATAATGATCAGGCGATAAAACTAAATTGATTATTTTAAACAATTATTTCGTAGTGAAAACACTTGTGGTATAATTCCTACAATTAAAGTAATCTTATGGCTGTGATTTCAGCTTATACTGCCACAGCATCCAAGGAGAAAACTACCTGTAATTGAAGAAAAATAGAAGTGATCAAGACAATAATCCAGGAATTAGTATTAGAGCTCTAGGAGGAATTTTTAAGTGTGGAAAAAGCCAAATTGCACAAATACTCAAGAATAAATAGTATTTACTAGCTACGTTCGAATCCAGGGGGGCCCCCTGAGATTTTGAGATCTAATTTACTGTCTCAAAATGAATAACTAATAAGATAAATTAACTTAAATTGTTCCTCTATATGTGGTAGAATTAGCTGTAATTCGCTATTTCAGCGTAGAACATTTTAAACTTTTCTGGGGGGCTGCCCCCTAGACCCTCCCTGTTCGAATCTAATGCTTGAGAGAATAGAGGTCTTACCAGCAAGAACCTCGCAAATTGGTTGAAGTCAACTAAGCCCTGTACGAGTGGTACACCCTTGCTTGCTCCAAAATATCTATCCTGGTGGCCCACAACTAAGATAAAGGCAAACAGATCGCTGCATGTCTTGGAAATTTCAATTTTAAAGGTTCAACTGGCTGGTTGGCGATGTGGAAAGGAAAGTACAATATCAAACAGTTTACCATTTGTGGAGAATCAGGAGATGTACAAGGTAAGACAGTTGATCCCTGGAAAGAGAGGCTTCCTGAAATAATTCAAGATTATGCCAAAGATAACATCTGGAATATGAACGAAACTTGTATTTTTGGCAGGATTTACCTGATCGTGGGTTTTGCCAAAAGGGAAAGCATTATATAGGAGACCAAAAAAAATAATTGTAGCTTTTTTGTCACCGCTGCAGGTTCAAAAGTAAGTCCTGTGGTAATCTTGTGAAGTATACTAATTCATAACATATATATATATATATATATTATAATGTGTGTGGCAATAAGTCAGGAAGATTACTTTATCTACTGTTTGACGCTCGCAGTCTAGCTACAGTATCAATTGTGGTCCCAGTGCCCATAGCTACTTCAAAACCTTGGTTTTAAGAAATCGTCGAACTTCTTAAGTGAGTTTAGTGCTTCTTTAATACTTTGCACTTTTAGAGGAGAGAATTCGTCATTCAGTTCAATCTCTTTATCTGACTCATCTATCTCATCTATTTCTTGTACATCATATCCAAGCTGTGCTAAAAGGTTATCGTCCCAGCTGTCGTTATCTAATCCACACACACACTGGAAGATTGTAGTCCCCATTAAGGACTCGTCTAGCGTACAATTTTCTTGACTAGTCGTTGTTTTGTCAATGAGTCTCTGCTGCATAAGTAATTCAGAATACAAGAATGAATCTTCATCATTTTCCTCAAGTCCACGGGTTACAACTTCCATTGCACTGTCCAAGACTCCAGCCTTCCTGAAACATTTGTAAATGGTTTCTGCTCCTATCATCGACCAAGCCTTGGCGACCCACCTAATTGCTACAAGTATACTCACAGACTTCACAACACCAGTGGCAGTTTGGCATTCATCTATCTTTGAAAGAATGCATGTTAAATAACAAATGACGATAGTGAACTTTAAAGTTCTGAATTATGCCTAGGTCCAGAGGCTGAAGTTTAGCAGTAGATTGGCTGGTAGAAATAAAAATTTGTTTTGCTGAATTTTGAGCTTAAACTCTCTGGGTGACAGCGTGCAATATCCATCAATAAAATGATACAACGATTGCTACAAGAAATTTGTGATGATTTAATTTTGTCAGAATAGATTCCAGTATCTCCCCAGACATCCAGCCTTTCTTCTGACTGAAATAATGAACTGGCAAAAGTGATTTATCAAACCCTTTCAAGCATCCTGGTTTTGCGGATTTCCAGGTGTCTTAAGTAATGTCTGTTAGTAGACTTAGGCTAGCTATAAGTAGGAGCTGTTTTACTATTAGAATTTTTGTCTAATTTGTTTGTGATTTCTATATACTATTTACTCTGTATTGCTTTTGCATTCTACTATAGTCTTGAACATAAATAACAAACGACTGAACCATGGCAACACCCCTTACTGTGGCTATTCCACCGTTAAAGACGATCAAACCATAGCGACATGGCAACCCCTCTTTGTAGCGGCAGTGGCAACGATGGAGGAGAAAGCAGCCGTTGAACTGTTGCCAGCCTATGTCAAACGCGGTCGGCTTGAAGAGAATGCTACGCACATAGACTCCAGCTTGTAATACAAGACGTTATCGATCAAAAACAACATAATGAAACTGAAGAAATTTGTTCTAGTACAAGTGAAACCGATGAAGATGAAGATGAAGATATGGAAATGTTTGATGATTTAATGATGATGGATTCATTGTTTCGGAATCGATGGACCCTCAGAATGCTCATGCACTAAATTTGATATCTCTAAAATAGTAACCAAAGTACGTAGAATTGTGAAAATATTCAAGCGATCACCTTTGAAGAATGAAACTTTGCAAATGTATGTGAAAGAGATTTATCCAAATGGACTGAATGTGGTTCTTGATTGTAAGACTCGATGGAGCTCACTTGTGAATATGCTCGAGAGGATAATTCAGATCAAATTACCAATACATAAAGCTCTGTTAGATTTTGGTGAACATATATGCCTCAGCGAGCAAGAAATTGCGGCTATCTCTTCTATAGTTGAAGCTTTGAATCCAATTAAGATTGCTTTAGAAGCTCTATGTAGAAGAGATACAAATTTAATTACAGCTGAAGCAACTATAAAATTCTATTGGAAGATATTCAGAAATCTAACACACATTATCATGCACAAATCCTGGAGGGACTAAACCAGCGGATGGTTCAAGAGAGGTACACTGAAGTTTCAGCGATACTTCAATCCTACATAATCCTTCGGCACGACTTGCAAAAAAGACTGTAGTAAACACATTTTGTGCTGATTTATTATCAAGAACTCGAAGAAAAGGAATTGAAGATGAGGAATATATGAGTGAAGAAGTGTCAATGGTACCTTACTCATCTAATACGTCTGAAAGTATATCTGACCTAGATGATATCTCCCTCGCAAAAGATTAATTACACTGGGCAACATCAATTTTATTCCTCAAATGAAAATATATTACCTAGACTAATTTTGGGATGCTGATTCCAAATCTGAAATCAGAATTGGTCTATCACGTCAGGATTTCAAGATATAAAAATTCACGAAATTCGGATTTTGCATTGGTTGGCACTATATTATAAGGTACTATACAGTACAAGTTAGGCCTATTGTACAATTTTCTTTCCCAGCGAATTGTTGGTCAACAATGCATATTATGTACGGTTAATATTAACATTATTTTGTAAATGTAATGTTCTATCTTTTGACAATTAATGCATTCTTGAGTGTTCTTGGCCATGGCTATAAGGAGGGGTTATTTAGCCTACTTGCGGGTGGATTGTAGACTGTATCGATAAACCAACAACATTACTGTTTTGCAAAATTTTTAGTTTGTAACTGATTGTGTATTAAAGCTTTTTGTTTACAATGAATACGAGCAGAAGACAATGCACGAACCACCCAGATAACTTCTGCTATATTTGTGGAAAATTTACGCCGAAGCCCCAGCGAAGAAATATTGCCAATCGTGTCAAGATTGGCTACAAGTATTACTTTGGTTGCAAAGTTGGTGACCAAGACAAGAACTGGGCACCTCACATCTGCTGTACCGTCTGCTATGCCAGTCTAATCCAATGGCTTAATGGAAAGAAGAAATCCATGCCATTTGCGGTACCTATGATTTGGCGAGAACCTAAAAACCATACGTCGGATTGTTATTTTTGCACAACAAATATTGCTGGATTTTCGACCTCTATACCGTGATGGAATCGCGGTATAGAGGTCGATTTAACCCAAACATGATGGGGGACTACTGCTGGTTTCTCCAGCGTGAAACTGACACTGAACATTCGAAAGAGCAAGTGTATAAAACACTTTTGAGAGGATACAATATTATTTTTGTCTGGTTTAATCATCCTGAGTTGTGTTAAATTGTGCAAAATGATAATTCTGTTATTTTCACTAGCAATCACTGTGTTTATTACATGTAATGTTTTGTTCTGCACGCCAAAATTAGCCAAAATGACAATTACGGGTTGTTGCGTGCATATGTCATATCTCAAAAACGTGACGTGTTAGAAAAAATCTAAGGCCAGATTTGGATTCAGCATGGCCCTATTAGTCTAGGTAAACTTGAGACGAGCAAGGAATAAAAAATAAGTTGTAAAATGTTGTCCAGTGTTAGCTATAGACGCATCTATGAAAAAGCCAGAAGATATACAAGTTCAACAATCATTATTCAATATATTGAAATATGAACTTACTATTGGAGAACAGACAGGAAAACGAGGATATCATTTGGAAAAGGTATATCAAGTGCTACTAACAATACCTGCAACCTCAGTCGAAGCGAAACGAGCATTTTCTTGTTCGGCATATTTATGCAACAAATTTAGAACAAGATTCAGTGATAGCACTTTGGATACGCTAGCATTCATAAGGATCAACAAGAAAAAATTGATGCTAAACTAAAAACTTATTATTCACTCATATTCATCTTTACCCCCTATGTATCCCTATATTATATTTTCATTCTATCAGACTATCATATATTAAACAAATTTAATTATTGCTAGAGAGATAACTATCATCATTTATCAAGGGATTATAAAAAGAGTCCGGGATTAAGAACCCTAATTAATACACAGGATACCTATAGCTCATACTAACGGTATTACAATAGATAACAGAGGAAGAGTTATTGTAGTTTGTGATGGAGGTCTACGTCGTTTCAATATTTTTGATATTTTTTCTATTTTACTAATATTCATACATTTGTTTATGTTTTCTTTAGAATAACTATTTTGTTACATTTGAACAAACTACTTTTCCCATATTATATATTATTCCTTGTTGTTATTTCACCTCTTAAAGAGGTTGCCTTTATGTTGTAACGACGCCATAAGCCCGCACTCCTGTTTTCGCATTCATGGAATCCAGTTTGCCGAAGAAATGGTCAAGTATTGTTCGTTTACTTCCCTGTGCTAATTCATCTGCTGTTGAATTATTTCCTATAATCAAAGCAATTATTCAAGATGTAGAAGTTTCTGGTCTCTTTGTTCAGGATTTATGTACAGACATAGCCTACTAAAGATAAGGCCTGATCACTGAGTCAGATAAGGTCTGACACTGAGCCACTGGACCAGGGATAAGAGGAAGTGAATATATTTTGATGGGAAATTCTATAATCGCCGATAATAAGAAACTGGTACATTTTCACCCGAATAAATGTGTTACTGATATGTAAGAATTCACAAAAGCCACTGTGAAAATTTCAATTCGAAGTGACATCATTTGTTAGCGTAATAGGCTAATATATATTAAAACTGCTCCATCTTTGAAACCCTGTGTAACGTTAATCTATATTAGAAAAACTCGATTATTGTGTGTGTGTTTGTGTGTTTGTTGTTTGTTTGCCCGATGTCAAGGATTTATGGAATGTTGTATTGAATTCGAATTTCTCAATTATGAGATGTCACATAACTATGTATTTATCGTGTTTATCAAGAATGTAATTAGAATTCTATATAACTTGAATAAATATATCAAATATGCTGAATCTGAATTTCACACTTTTGAATTAATCATAGGTAAATTTATTATTCTTCTACATATAAGTAAACAAATAGTTGAAATCTCGAAATATACTTAGATACTTGCTCTCAACGGCTACAAAGGGGGTTAATCTTACAAAATATTTCAATAATATATGTGCGATATTCACATAATTGTGAATTACATTGTTTTAAATATATCTATATTATAATACTCAAAGGGGCTGTCAATTTGGAGAATAATGGATACCTCGAGGCGTAATGCTCTGAGTTAATCGCGAAGCGACGAGCCAAAGGCTCGTAGTAATATATAACAAAATTGTAATTATACTATTGAAGATCCTTCGGCTTGTACACGGTGCCAAACTTATTACTCAAATATAAAATAACTGAATTATATCAAAAGATCACAAAAATATTATCACGAACCATGCACGCGAAATTTTATGTACCAAAAGATTCACATAAAAGTGGGGCGGCTCAGGCCGCCCTAGCCGGCCTTGCTCAACAGATTTATAGGGGTAACAAAGTACTCTGAATCTGAATTCCACATTTTAAGTTTATCATATGTAAATTTTTTGTTGTTTTTATGAATATAAAGTATATAAACAATTGAGTTTTTAAAATATAGGCAGAGGCTTGCTTTTAACAGCTTTTGGGACAACAAATTACGCTGAATCTGAATTTCGCATTTTCAAGTTAATTATATGTAAATTTGTTGTTTTATGAACATAAAGTAAAAAATAGTTGAAAGATAGAGTGTATACTATAAAATGGCTATCCTGGTCTGAGCATAATTTCCACGATTATCGAGTTATGTGAGGAATGGCAAAACATGTGACATCCATGGTCTGTGTGATAACTCAAACCTGCGAAGATTATCATGAAAAATTCTTATATTATACAGGGACGGTTTAGATAATTTGGTATTTCAACATCTAAAACATATATTAATAATTAACGTTCTACATGGTTCAAAGATGGAGCAGTTTGTAATATACATTTGCCAATTACGCTAACAAATGATGTCACATCGAATTGAAAATTTCACAAATGTGGTTTTGTGAATTCCTACAAATCAATAATACATTTACTCGGGTGAAAATGTACCATTTTCTTATTATCGGTGATTATAGAATTTCCCATCAAAATATATCCACTTCCTCTTATCCCTGGTCCAAAGTAGTGATCATGCCTTATCTTTTATAGGCTATGGTACAGATAATTATATATCTATAGTTATTTTCTCCAGACTGAATCTTAAACATACCGTTCCTCACCCTATTGACATCAATCGATCATTGTTTTTGCTCTTTGACTTGGTACACATACCGTAATAACTAGCTAATTCAAAAAGATTATAACAAGACTTTTACTTATCCCAATTTTGATCAGATCCACGTTTCAAACACTGCAGTTTTTGAAGAGGTACGTTTTCCAATAGGTGTTAATTAAGGAGCTTTAGTTGCCAGAGGAAGTTAGCTTCCTGACAAGCTTCACACGATTTTACATATATATTTACGTCTGTATTCATGTTAAGCCAATAAACTAAATCTTTTAAGAGAGTTAAGTACGTTCCTCACATTTATGGCCAGCATAATCATGAGGTTGCTGGAGGAAATCAAGACCCATTATTTCAGGTGCCACAATAACGGTTAGTATATCAGAAAAAGGGCGCGTTTTATAATTGCGAGTAGCCCCATCAACCAGTTGCAACTGAGACTCAATCTGTTTATATTGTTTCAGCGCTGTGGACGTTTTCGACATCAGCCAACATAGATTATATACGATAATGCCTGTAATCTACATAACATGTGCTTGATAAGGTATTTTATAACAAAAGTAGATTTTATGGAATAATACATTATTCATTAACATTCACTACTTTTAGAGATCCAAATTTGTTTCGCAAAACAACTTTCCTGGTAGATCGTTTTCATTCGGTATATCACAAGTGCAATCCTGATTATTCTATGAGAAACATTCCAATGAGAGAGATTCAAGTTGTGAACTCTCAAGGATGTAAGCAACTCTACTCTAGACTCAGGCGAATTTCCCCACAATTAGTGTACATGAAGGTAGAGAACATCTTTATACCACTCGATACTTTTTAAGCCAATATACTGACAAGAATCGTTGTTGATGTAAAACAGTAATATTATACAAGAATAAGAAATTTTAATTGTACCAACCATATTACGTACCAGTCAAAAAGCGAAGGATACTTCTATTAATCTAATCAAAATGGTAATTAACATGAATAATTATCATTATTAAACATAAAATAGTGATGTAATTAACATTGATTTCACTGCATCCGCTACTAGTTTACGCAAGCGATCAATTTAATAGAAGTTGGGATCTAGTGCTGTTGTTGATTCATCGATTCCAGTTGGGAGAGTAGGTGAATCTGTTGTATTCGAAGATTTCATTATAGTCCTTAGAATCTCCCTCCTGTAAGCGGATACAAAATAATTAAATGATTCTCTCCCAATCACTGATATATTCCCCTTTTCGGTGAAGATGAGCGCAATTTGTTCCCCAGTTAATTGCACATACTTCCTCACAGATGAGTACAAGTATCCTTTGGCGTTGCTATGTCAGTCTGGAAATGGTAGAAATAATATATGTTGGAGGTTTGCATAAATATCAGCATTAGGAGTACGTAGTATTTATAATTTTCGATTTGAAGCCATTTAGGAAACATGACTGATTTTGTGCCTTCTGGTTATATTCCATTAAAGTGAAGCAGTCAAGCAGAGGAAGAACTCGATTACTTGGGTGTATGGTTTTATTCAAGTCAAGTGAAGCAGTCAAGCATAGTTGTTTCTCACGGAATTCTCATGGCCCTGAAGTGAGGCTGACTGATTTAAATTGAACAAACTCTCTCTTTAATTAAATTTGTCTTTCTTAATTTAAAATTTAAATTTACATTGGGAAAATTGATCTTAAAGCTAAGGATTCTCTCCATATTATAATATACAGTGGAGTTCGCTTATAATATAACTCGCTTAATAGCAATATTCCTTTATTAGCAACGTAGTTTCAATTCCCAAGTGGAGATTTTGTATTAATTCCATTTCCCGCTAATAAGCGAACTCCACTGTACGTAGTACGTACGTATATAAGATGCAATGTAAACAAGGAAGGTATATAACATAAAATACAGGTGAATAATGCACCATTGTAGATTGATACTACTAATCTCACAAAAAGATTTCTTTGTGAGTACTAAAAATATGTTTCAATAACATAAGTCTAGCGCTCGCATAAGTACTTTCACCGCGGGCTGAACTAAGAGCTAAGTAATTTTTAATACCTCATATCCTGACAATAGAAGCAGCAATTATTGAAAAGATCAATGGTCTATTTCACATTATGCATTGAAGATTTGAAGCCTATCTAATTAGGGCTCAGCAAATTAGAACTAGTGTGACACTAAATTAAGAAATGAATCGTGTGTCATAAACGAAAATAATTTCAATTAAATTAAAGCATTTCAACAGTATTCCAAAATCTATCACTCCAAAAGAAAATTCGAAAAGGAGGAGTATCTAAGTTTGAACATCCTTAACAGCATGCTCGATTAACTTGAACTTCCTTTTGAACTCCAATGCATCTCCTTTCGTTCTTCTAAAGTCTACCATAGTTGTGCACAAGGAGAAACTATAAAGCAATAGATTAAATTGTAATAGTTGACCTCTCAAGTCAGTAGTCAATACTCGGATACATGCATTAGAATGATCTGAAGTCAACTTTGAGTCTATTCTGAGCTCAGATAAAATCTTTGTGAGAGAATTTATAGTGGATTTCAAATCTAAATCCAAGAATATACGGGTCAGACGCTTCGTAAGAAAGTTAGATATAGTTTGTTGAGCTGAAGGACGGGTCTGGGTTGCGAATTGAGTCCCTAAGTATATTTCATCAGTATACATAGGCTGAGAGAGAAATACCTCTTTGTGAAAAGAGAAATCAGGATTCTGGTCTGTAGATAACATCTTGGTGGGTTGAGTACAGGGAGTTGATCCGTCCGATGCAATGCTGCCATCAGATAGGCCAGATATCACATCTATGCTAGAAGTACTTGGCAATTTCTCATTGAACCACCCATGTTGCCTTATATCCTCTATATTCAATCTATCTTTAGGGTCAATCGAAATAATTCCACGGAATAGTGATAGTTCTTCTTTGTCAAGTCTGCTCCAGATCTTTTTATCTCTTGTGTTACCCTCAACCCAATCCATATAATTTTGATCCCTGTTCGTAGGTTCATCCCAAGGCAATTGACCAAAGAATAAACTAAATAATACTATGCCACATGACCATAGCTCAGCAGGCTGAGCATCGTAAGGAAAATGGATAACTTCTGGAGCAACATAGCAAATTGTTCCACAGCGTCTTGTTAACTTTCGTTCTTTCCCCTGGAAGCGAAACATTGTGGCTAAACCAAAGTCACAAATTTTCAAAACATCTTGAGAATCGAATAGAATGTTTTCAGGTTTGATATCTCTATGAGTAATTCCCTTTGAGTGAATATACTCAATGCCTGTGAGAAGTTGTGTGAAATAAAAACGTGCTAAGCTGCGAGGTATACCAATATCTGGCTCAATACGATCAAATAACTCTCCTCCAGATACGTACTCCAAAAATATATAGATTCGGTCAGTTTGCTTTCGCATTCCAAAGAATCGGATTATATTTTTACAATTTAATGCTTTGTGAATAGCTATTTCTTTTTGAATAAATGTATCAATCTCATTTCGCTTACAATCGGGCTGTACACTGTTCATAGGCCCATTGTTGATAATCTTGACTGCAATATAATCCTGCTTATTATTTACGGCTAACTTCACTTCTCCATATGCACCTTCACCTAATGTCTGGATGAAATTCCAACCTTCTATGAATGGTTCAGCACTAACCATTTATCTGAATCAAAAAGTAGGTAAAATTGGGCATAGCCTACTATACATATACATAGGCCTGTTGTATGCTAGTTTCACTCACTGCTATGCAGGGCCGGATTTAAGGTAGTGGGGCCCATCATAATTTTAAACTACAAGAACTTGAATACTTGGTATATTAAAAGATATACTTAATATTAAGAAGACAATATCAGGGATCGGCAACCTTTCAATTGAAAGAGCCACTAACGCGCTTCGCTTGCTAGGTCGCTGCGGGACAACTTGATGCTCCATTAGCTTAAGTACTAAACAGCTAAATTTTATAGTGTTATTGGTCGCTACGCAAAAGAATATACTCAGCACTACGTGCCTCGATTTCTTGGAATAGGTAAAATTTAAAATTTATTATCCATGGTCCATCCAAATTACATTAAATGAGCTTCTGTGGTGACAATGGAGATGCTATGTCGCTTTTGGTTAGTAATCTGGGCCTTTTATGCATCGTGTATTAAGAAATTAATCGAAATTTGATTTTTTGTAAAGTCATTATGACGGAATAATCCCATGATGAGTTAGCTTTTGGTAAGAATAATGACGTCAAGACATTTGTCACATTGGAGGGTACCTGTGATTCAAATTTCAACCATCTAGCGGGTATATAGGCTGAGCAGTGGTTAATAATGTGATTTTTTCGAAAATTCCAAAAGGTGACAATGACGTCATAATTTCGTCATAGATGTGAATTTTCGTACAAGACTAGAATTTGTCCAAGCCGGGTCTGAAATACCCGTGTATACCAAACCAAGTCTGGAGGCTTCCAGTTTCTTCAATCAATTCGAGACATATAAACACACATTAATATACACACACACACACATACACATAGATTCATTGCGTTTTAATAATATAGAATTTATATTAATAATTATTATTATTTTAGTGCAAAGTTAAAATATACAGACAAAGAAGATTAAATACTGCCCTAATTGGGGCTTGGTGCACAATATAAACAGTTACAAGTCAATGTGTTGATAGAGGAAGACAAAAACCGTTGGGGTATCACATGAGCATTTTGATAAATTCCTTTCGTTAGTACAGTATTGGTCCAACCCCCCTTTGAATGTAGAGAGTGAGGTCCTGTTACAATATCGTTTGGCAGACTGTTCCATAGTTGTTGAATTATTCTTTCTGTAAAGAATATTGATCTGAATTTTGACTTAGGTGGTCGCGTAGATGGGGGTAACAAAACCAAGGAAATTCGAACAAAATCATTCCATAATTGAATAACAGATTTATCAGTATCAATTTCAAATCTATCCTTTCATCTTCAAAATGTGCGCCATTTGTATTGTGATGTTGATATACTATCCTAGACTGTCTTTTGGTGAAACCATAATGTAAAATCAAAGAATAAGATAAAGTGGTCATTACCCTTCAAAGGAGGTCTAACAATAATGTTATTGATGGGATCCCTCCTTAGTTAATATAAGGTTCAATATACTGTTTGTTAAAATGCCATGCCTTGGCTCTTTTATATATTGATATAAAAACGGCGGCTTCCTTTTTGTTTCTTCTTCTTGAAGAAGAGAACGTAGTTGGTCGCAAGAAATACCTCCTGATACTACTCCAGCAAATGAGTTTCGGTATCCGAGAATGTTCCGTCAAATGTATTCGAGTTTTCCTCAACTTTCTTATTCAGCTGAACCATACTAGCCGTAATAGGATTTAGGTTGGCGCGTAAATCATTTATTCTGTTAGCATTCCGGTCGCGGTACGATTGTTCCCGATCTCGGGGCATAAGATAATCAATTTCAGTTCAGACTTAGAGTAGGCTTCATAGGACTCACCATCCAATGAATAGAACCACTTTGCCAATTCATCTACCCCTTGATTCCTTGCAATAGGGATCCTAATTAGTAGACCAGATTTGAATAAAATCCTGTTTAGTTTGTTCATGAAGTTATGAAAGGTCTACATTGAATACGAGTGTGAAGTTAGCAGCGAATTCCAGGATTGTCCCGCTTTTTCAGATATGTGTTGAGCAGGGGTATATTCCTAAGTATAAAGGTAAGGGAACGCTCAAAAAGCCTGCCTCTTCCACTAAATTTGCGCCTAATATGTGGTATAGTCAACGCCTTTTGATGTCGTAGTGGTCTACATTAACATCTTATGAAATACGAGGTATAAATCTATATTATTAAATTTCAATTGTTGTCTGTTTGTGTGTCCGTTGTCAAGGAAAGGATTTACGGTATGCAATTTTGAAATTGTGGCATGACTAAGTATTTATCGTGTTTATCAAGGATATAAATATAATTCAATAAAACTGCACTAATGTATCGAACATGCTGAATCCGATTTTCACACTTTGGGATTAATCACTTGTAAATTTATTGTTGTTTTTATGTATATAATGTAAACAAATCTGCCAAATCTCAAAACTAACGTACGGGCTTGCTCTAAACGGCTACACAGGGTAACACAGTACGCTGAATCCGAATTTCGCATTTTCAAGTTTCTCATATGTAAATTTATTGTTGTTTTTATGAATATAAATTAAACAAATTCCAAAATTGAGGTAGAATCATGTTTACAACGACTATACTGGGATAATTGAGTATGCTGAGTCCGAATATGGTATTGTAAACAACATATTATCAATATTTGTTTACTTTTAGGTATATAAAGTAAACAAATTTCTAAATTGAGGTAGACTCATAATTTCAACGACTCTACTGGTATACTCGAGCATGCTGAGTCTGAATATTGTAAATAAAATCAATATTATTTAATCTCAATTGTTGTTTGTCTGTTGTTTGTCCGTTGAATACCTCAAGGCGCAATGCGACGAATCAAAGGCTCGTATACACTAAATGTGAAATATTCAAAGTAAAAAAGTGGATGCCATCATATTAGTACTTTTAGCTGAAAATCTAAGGAACATAAGCATTTCCACATGTAAATGATACTTTTACAAATGGGATAATACAAAAATATATTACTTGGTAATAAAATATTGAGTATAACGTTGAACTCTAAATTCTGAACTGAAAAATATAGTTTAATAATCCAAATATTTCCATAGAGAACCGCCTTCATGTTCTCCTTCCATCCCCCTAGAATTGAAAGTAAGGGAACAGCGTTCCTCCCCAATACATCCTTGCTATTGAGGCTAATGTTCCGCCAAAACTAGCAAAAACTTTAGGGTGGCTGAACACGAATTGACCAGGTTTATGCTATCGGTCTGGAACGGTCCCGACCCTCCAGAAAAACAATGACGGTCCAGTGTATATATTGATATATACAAGTATATAAATGTCTGTATGTTCGAAATTGATTGAAAAACTGAAAGACCCCAAGGGCTGATTTTTGGCACACGGGTAATTTAGACCTGGCTCGGACAAGTTAGAGTCATCGACGAAATTTCACACCTGAGGAAATTATGTCGTCATTATCACCTTTGTTGATGTTTGAAAAATCACATTATTAGCAACTGCTCAGCCAACATAAATGATAGATGGTTGAAATTTGAATCACAGGTACCCCAAAGTATGTTAAAAGTCATGACGTCATCACTTGAACAATTGCAAACTCATCCTGAAATTATTACGTCATCATGACTATACAAAGATTGATTATTCTCCAAATTTCTAGAAGTTTTGGTATTTCTTAGGGCAAGGAAATTTGAGGTATTAAAAGTCGAGTGCGTATGCAGATTAGCTCCAGTGCACATACGTATAAGTCAAGTGTACAAGTCATGCTTACACTTACTGCAATTCGGTAGCCATCAAAACTGCAAGATTACTTTGATTAACAGCTAGCTTTACGGTAAATTATTTTAATTTCTTGCTGACAATTTCTGATAATCATCATATGATATCTCTTGACCAATCCTCGTTAGAAAATGCTGGCTACACTGCCGCAATTGATAATTGATACCAGTGCTCATGCGCATTAAGTTAAAGTGTAAAATTAATGAGGATTATTTATATATAAAATGTGTTATATCAAAAAGATCATTTTAATTTTTTTCATTTTCACCTAGCAAATCACAAAATAATGACTCAGATGCACAAAGGAAACTCTCGAGTGTTACAGGGAAGTTATTAAAGAATCAGTTCGGAGTTGTGTTTACTTGGGAAGGCAGCCTAACAGTACTAGGATGTGATTCTTTTAAACAGTACGTCTCGCAAAATAAATAGGAGATTTGGTAATCTATTTCTTATACTAAAGCCAGTGGGTATGATCTTTCTAAACTGTCTAGGATAAAGAAATGAATTCGCTGTTAGAAAAAGATTTCTCCACCATGAATGTAGAAACTTTAAGGAAACTCATTTCTTGGATCGTGCACTGTCAACTGGGTACGTTACTTTTAGACTTAAATTATATCATTTATATAATTGTACGCTTTGTGTAAAAGATTTAAATGTATATAAGAAAGCTCGAAAGCGCTAAAACCGGACTTGACATATGAAATTTATTTACAACTTTCAGTATAGTCAGTAAATAAGGTAATCATACTTACGGATACTCTTGTTAAATATATCCCGGTCATATTGAAGTGATCTTTCTGGAAAGAACTGATATTATGTATTTTATAGGGAAAATCGTCACTTCTGGGGAAAGACCACCTCAAACCCAAATGGTGGCCAAGTGTAGAGTTTACCAGAGTGCCACGGAAATTTTCTAAGGAAACCTTGCTGAAAATTGTTCATTCTCATAAAATCTATACGACTCAAGGAGTAACACCACCATCCTCCCCTCAAACTGACACCACGAGAGAACGCTCACATGTAACGAGAGATTTTAGTTCTCATATTCAGAATTACAGCATAGTGGTGATATCGATGAATCTACCAACCTGTATAATGAATAACGTTTCCCTGGAGCCAAGATTTACTCACAGAAGCAATATTTCCAACAGTAACATCTTAAATAGCAGAATTATCCGGTGCTAGACCAATCTCCCCTCTTCTCACTGTCATTCTTCCACCAATTCATAATATAACCTCCACACTTCCTAGCCTAAGCTTACCTCTTTCTGCTTCCATGCCTCCCCCTCTTCCTTGCATAATCACACCCCTTTCTGATATGGGTGGTTCCAGAATTTTAGATGAAGTCCGAGATCAAGGTGTTTAGTAGAGTTGTCAAACACTCTAACATATCTCACAGACGTTACAACGAACGCCATCTGTGTAAGTGGAATAACTAGTATAATTTGATCTTATATTTCTATATGCGCATGTTTGTATCTTTTTCATTTAATAGGATATTTTGAAAAACAACTATCCTCAGGTCAAAGGTCTTCAAGATACACTATTCTGACAAGTATATCGATAGTCAATAGAATATTAAGTTTGGGTTTAAGGAAATTTATGACCTTGGACGGCAGCTTGTACGATTTTTATAACTTATTTTCTAGAAACGCCAATTTATCAAGGCTCCAATTCCGAGTTCACAGATTCATCATGATGAACAGTTACATTGGATATGTTCCAGCATCGATGGTAATGTAGCTGTATCGGTGTACGATTCCATGTTGTCAGATCATACAACAGAAGGATTAGGCACACAACTGGCTCTATTATATTGACAAGAATTAACCGACCTGTAAATCACCCTACAGCCAGTACAACAGCAGATGGAGGTGCAGATAGTGAGTTATTTGCTATTGCATTTCTAATAGCATTGGCAAATCAGCAGGGACCCATTCAATCTAAGATTCATTAAGGGAGAATGCGGAATCATTTGAGTGGTATATTTCGTACACAGAAATCGTTAAACCATTTCCAATTATCATATCAAAAAGCCCAAAATTACAGCTCAAGGGACCAACAATAAAATAGTTCTTGGTGCGTTTCCAGACTTCCATCATACGCGTTCAACAACATGATACAATGTCCATTATGCAGTAAATGGTATCATTAACCATGTGTGGGACTGCCACACATTAAAAGGCTGTTCCTATTTTCCGCTACCATACATGCACTAATCCTTTTGTCAATACTATTAATCTTGCTTAGTATGTATTTAGATTATGTAGAAGTGATATCAAAATAGCACATTTGTCAAAGTCTAGCTGTTGATTAATACAAATTATTATGCAATTTTTGATATCACTCACTTGTAATTCTTTTTGAAAGCTGGAAAATAAGTGAAGAAGTCTTGAGACATAGGTTCTACTTCAACAAGACTGCGTGTTGGAAGATTGTGCACAGTTTGTAACTGTTTCCTTAACTTAGTAGTCGCAATAAATAACCTTGCACTTTGTGGTATCTGAGGATGCTGTTGATCGTCATCAAATTGGAAATGAGCTTGAGGTGATTCTTTACATGTCCTCATCGTTATTCCATCCATTATTATTACGTCTGGATTATCCAAACATTTCGGGTAAATAAAATAATCTGTGTAATCAATGTTGACCATTCTCAATATGCATTCCAAGCATGTTGTATAATATGCTATTGGTATTTATGTTCTCGTCTCATTCGTTCCATCTCCATTCAGGCAAATGTCAATTTCTGGAATCAAATTTGAGGGTAATGATATTCCTCGAAAAAGTTGATCACTGTACTTTGTTTAAAGTGTGATCTAGACTTAATGGAATCGAGATTGTGGAGACTGCAGAATAGTTAGGTGTACTCTTTGTACTTGTTGGTTGATCCAAATTTACCAAAATGGATTGAAATTCAGTATCCTTTTCGCAAATACTAGTACAAGTATCATAGTACCATTTTCTTTCTTTGTAATAATAACAATGGTACTCAGTTTTGCAAATCAGAAAAATCCTTTTGGCATTTTAGGATAAATAGATGCAATCTTTTATATTACGTAGTTCGCAAACTGAGTAATATTGATATTGTGCAGATGTAACTGTTGCTTGAAAATGTAAGCATTCTCTAATAGTACAATATGTACAATACTGTTTATGGAAATCAACAACTATGAGTTTCTTCTTTAGCCTGATCTTCCCTAATATAACAATGGGATATTATTTTCAGTACTGTATGTAGTACACATATACTGTATAAAAGGAACCTAAATTGATTCTTACCTTCAATATTTTGAGAGTCTGCTATTGGAACGAGGTTTGTATCAGATAATTTCCATATTTTGATTTCTTCAACCAGGATTTTGTACATATTGCTCTATCACAAGGATTTCTAAGAATAATGCTCTATCGTCGTCAGAATGCCTAAATAACATAATTTTTAGTACATACACAATGAGTTCAACTCAAATATACAGATCAATATAATGGACACACCTATCCGAACAGAGAAATATATCGTTGTAGAGGGCATCATGTACTATTAAATTCTTAGAAAATGCTACTCTTCTTAGTTACGATATCTCTGATTAATTTTATACTAAAATTAGTGATCAAAATACTATTGGGTATACAGGGTGTTTCACAATTGATGTCGTGTTATACAATATTACATAACTAATAGAATACTAGATATATTACTACAATTATTTGCCAATATATCCACCACTAAGTTCAATACACTTATGGATTCGTTTTGGCATTCCATCCATCAATTTGTCCAAAACCTCTGGTGAAATATTGGACCATGCTGTTTTCAGTCGATTTTCCAACATTTTTATCTCTTTTATCTCACCTATTGAATCTAGATCATCTTTCAAAATCGACCATATGTTCTCAATGGGACTCAAGTCTGGAGAGTTGGCTGGCCAGGTACCTTTCGCCCAAAAACTCTTTAGGTTACTTCTCAACCAATTTTGTGTCATGTTTGCCGTGTGAGCTGGAGCGCCATCTTGTTGAAATATCGCACGGGACATATTTTTTTAACATTTTCCTCTCAACAACTGTGCCTCTTTCTCGCTTTCTGTTCATTGTAGACATTAAAGTTTTACCCAGTATCTCACTAACATAGTACTCTGCAGATACAGTTTGTCCAACGGGAATGAAATGTAACTCCGACAGTGCACGATGTGACATCATACCCCATACTTGAATTTTCTTTGGAAATTTCACCATCTGAACGGGCTCGACATCCAATGCGTTTCTCGCCCAAACACAATCATTTTTCCTGTTTGGGGGATGATTTAACTCAAACGGTGATTCATCTGTAAATAATATGTTTTCCAATCATTTGCTGTCCAATTGACACGTTCTTTACAAAATTTTAACCTAGCAGCCATGTTTTTCTCTGTTATTAACGGCTGTCGCTGGCGTTTGTAAGATTTTACGCCCTTTTCTTTTGTCAAATAACGGTACACTGTACTCTGAGATACGGAATGACCTTTCAACTTTAATTTCTTGGATAGACCATGGACAGACTGTCGTTTTTTGCCAATTGATTTAGTAATTACAATCTTGGCAACTTTCGATATGGACGATTTACGGCCACGTCCCCCTTTGTTTTCTAATGTCAAATCATTCTTGATAAGTCGCCACCAACGCTGAACTGTACGGATATTAACTCCAAGTTTAAGAGACACAAACTTCTGAGAAGAGCCAGCTTGTAGCATGCCAACAGCCTGTGAGCGAATCATGATACTGTATTCTTTCACCATTATATTATGCAAATAATTAGCCCAATTTGGATATGGAAATAGAAGCTATAAAATGTTTCGATTGATGAATGAAATAATTACTCAATAGAACCCTGTAAGATTAATTATGATTGCAAGTTTAAATACACAGATATTATTGCATAGGTGCATAATAAACAAATTTAGAAAATATGACATCAATTGTGAAACACCCTGTAAATCAAATGATCACCTGGTGTAGGTCTACTCCGAACTTGTAATTTCAAAGAGGTAATCTTGTCATCATGATCAGATATTTCAGGATGAAGGGCTATTATGTCAAGTGATAATGAATCCAAATATTCTGTTTGGGTTATTTTCTTTCTTGGGATTCGAAATTTGTAACTCGTAAAACAGAAGTTTTTCAGCCATTTTCTAACTTAGAACATTAAGATCCACAATTTTGGAGAGCGTTGATACAGTAAAATCGGCCTATTTGGATTTAGTGCGCATCCTCCGTCGACTTTTACTATAAGGAAAATTTATACATCAATTTCACAGCCAACAAAGATAGCACAAAAACATGATAAGAATTTGCACTTCTCACAGCTAGGGTCAAGAAAGACTATTCAACCACAAAGACTCTAATAATTCCATGTGCTTTGATAATAGCTGGAAAACATGCTTAGTGCTACAGCTGTCAATGTCATCAAGTTGACAACATTTTCTGATACAACGATGGCTCGTATAATTGAAGAAATGACGTGTGATACCGCACGACAATTTTAGAGAAGATAAAACAGGATAACGTTTTGCAACTTGATGAATCGACTGATATCTCAAATCAGGCTCATTTACTAAGGTACGTTCGTTACTATGATGCAGGTATTAATGATCAAAACTTAGCATGTACAAATTTACTTGGAAAAACAACTGGGACAAAATATTTGAAGTACTCGATGGCCACATTAGAGTTCATTGTGGTTGAAAATGAGAATGGTGCATCAGTATATCTTCAGATTGAGATGCCTCAATGACAGGGCATACTAATGGTTTCATTTTCCGCCTTAGGTCATTAAATTAAATTTAAAATGACAACATTGCATGATTCACAAACAAGCTTTAACAAGCAAGAAAATAACCCCAGAATTACAAAAGATTTGGATGATGCTGTTAAGATAGTCAATTATATGAAATTCAGATCTATTTAAAATAATGTGTGAAGGAATAGGGTCAAATGACGCGCAATTATTATCACATACTGAGGTCAGATGATTTTCGAGAGGACGAGTCTTGACACGACTTTTTGAAATGAGACACGAAGTATGTAATTTTCTCTCAGATATGAAATCTGATTTGTAAATAATTTTTCTGACAAAAAACTGGATTTGTCAATTGTCCTATCTGGCTGAAATATTCACTAAAATCAACGAGCTTAACTTACAGTTACAAACAGCGTTTCCCCCAAATCGGGTTAAGCGCGCAAATTAACGCGCTTTCCCCATTGGTTGATTCGCTTAGGATATCTATCTGCGTTAAAATGAGGACACTATGCATAGGGCTTAATACGTGTATGAGCGACAGAGGCCCCCACTCAATCCCCAAAATGAGCGCTTTCCAAAAATCTTGTAGGAAACACTGGTTGGGCTTTGATATTTATATTTATATGGCACATGACAAGGTGAAAGGCTTTTAAAGGAAAGTATTGTTTTAGATTACTCAAATTGAAAAAGGAGATATTACATCTTTTGATTCGCCCAGCGACTATATCAATGAAAATATTTCTTGCAGGGACAGTAATGGCAATAATTATCAATCATTTAAGAACACTTGCAAATAGTTTCCTGAAATATTTTCCTGAAATAAATCAAAAAGATTTGACAAATAACTGGATTACTAATCATTTTACAACTCAAGTAATTTCCGATGCGAATCTTACTACAGTAAACTTCGGACTTAACGAACTCATTTGTGCAAGTCAAACAGGACGTTATATACGATGTGTAGCTAAATCCGAAGTTGCTCCAAATGTCTATTATGTACCTTGATGGACTCCAAATACATTCATTTTAATATGGCACAACTCTCTTGCGAACACGAAAACATGTAAAATGTAATATAAATTACTCAATACTTGTCGCTTTAGTTTGCCAACTCAGCTCGAATCTAAACGATGAAATGTAGTAGTAGGTTTAGAAAATATTCAAATTACATTGTACAAAATGACTATATTTAAATGCGTTTTCCATGTTGGCTATAGGGCATCTGTATGGCCCAAAACAAGGGCAGTTTAATGGTGTATGCAGTATACTTAGATCATTCAAAACCCAATTATTCACTAATTATACTAATTTTGCTAAGCGTTCCTGCATATACACAGAAACCATTTCTGCATTACTCAGTATAAAATGCGCCAGAATCGTAATATCCGATGTGATTGGGATGCATCAAGCATGGAAAAATTGTCGATATATTCGAAGTGTAATTATCTAACATGTTGTTATACACAAAATATGGTGCGTAGAAAATACTGCTTGGGTTTGTGGGCCAGAGAAAAGTGTCGGTACCAGCGATTTGTCGCTAAAACTGCCGTCAAAAATCCGAAGTATACTGAATTTAACTAATAGTCCAGTCAATCTAGCGAAAATTTGGGCTTAACTCTTGAAGTAAATAATACAGCGACCATTTATTCACAGATCACCTCTTGTTATGTGTACTAATAGAAAAAAGTCCATGAAAATCCATCATCAACAACTAGGTATTTATCACTTTCAAGTGCTACTTTTGGACATAATTTGAAGACATTAAAATTCATATAACGCCTTCAGTTTGAACAGAAACAAATTATTATGTTGATATTCGTGATGAGCGAAATTTCGCGTCTAAATGGCCCACTCGAATATATTTGGGGATATTATTCCCTAGCAACACAGGAATATGTTAACATTCCATTCTCAAATTGTGTCCCAACCCCATCGAGTGACCCTTTGTTCGGCGCCGCTAGGCTAGCTGAGACTAGTTTAACACATATCGGCGCTCTAAATGGCTTTTTAACACGATTTGCTAGATTGTCCTCCATAGATAAATGAAGTCATCGTAATTTTTGTGAGAAACAATCACTATAAATGCATAATATACTGTCAAGATGTAAATCACGATATTTTTCAACTTTATATATGTTAAGTGATAATACTAGTACATTGGATAATTTAGATAGTCTAGTACAGTGGTTCTCAAACTTTTTCCAGCACGTACCACTTCACCAAATATTAGAGTCTCCGCGTACCACCATAAAGATCGATATCTAAATTCACCCCCGAATAATGAAGCATATGAAGAACGCTCGTAAAATAAACAAATATCAATAAATAGAATATGATCAATATTAGGATCATTCAAATAATGTTTATGGAGATACATTTTGGTGTACATCGACTTACAGGTCTATCAGTGAGAAGGGTGCGCCTGCTTTCGTGAACAAAGCCCTGCGATGTCTGGGTCAATCGAGGTCAGCTTCAATCTCAGGTCTGGCTCGGCGTCCATCCTATTTCTGTATTTTGTCTTGATCGCAACAAGAGATGAGAAGCCTTTCTCGCACAGATATGTAGTCGCGAATGGAAGAAGAAACCGTGTGGCCCTGTCCGAAAGCGCTGAGTATTCGCCGTGTCTTTGTATCCAAAAGTCCAACAATGAAATCCTTTTGAAATCGGACTTTAGCGCTTCGTCACAAGATAATTCCAAAAAACTCTCCTACTTACCGGTGCTGAAATCCTCAGGCATGTCACCAACTTCGACGGTGAACGGGTTCCTCATCCAGTTGTTGACTTCGGCTGATACTGGATAGTAGTTGCGGAACTGTTGTCTCAGTGAATCAATGTGCGCCACAATGTTGTCTCTGACACCATCATCAAGGGTCAGCTTGTTCTCAGATATAAAACTCTCCAAAGTGGGGAAAGCTGAAACATCACCTGCCTTGATTTTCATCTCAAACAGCTGCAGCTTTTTCACCATTGCGTTGATTTTGTCATTCACGTCAAAAACAGTAATAGACAGTCCTTGTAGTCCCAAATTTAGGTCGTTCAAGCGAGAGAAAATGTCTGACAGGTAAGCCAGTTGACTCAGCCACTCACTGTTTCAAAAAGGTGTACAAGGGAAATTGTTTGTCTTGTAGGAACATCTGCACCTCCCAGTGCAATTCGAACAGCCTCGTAAGTACCTTTCCTCTTGCCAACCATCTTACTTCGGTATGGAGCAAGAGTTGGACATGCTCGCTGCCTATTTAATCACAGAGCACACCAAAGAGACGGGAATTCATTGGACGTGCCTTGATAAAATTCACCGTTTTTACAGCAGAGTCCAACACTGACCTTAGATCTTCAGCCATTTTCTTCACTGCTAGGGCTTCGTGATGAATGCTGCAGTGGGTCCATCGCATCTCGGTGGCCACTTCGCTAATTCGAGCTGCTACCCCGTTGTGGCGACCGGTCATGGCCCTGGCGCCATCGGTGCAAACTCCAACTCACTTTTTCCAATCGAGACAATTCTCTTCCATAAAAGTATTCAATAACAGAAAAATGTGCTCTGCTGTAGTTCTCGTTATCAGTGTCTGACAGAACAAAAAGTCCTCTTGAGATGCTCCATCGTATTCGTATCTGACATAAACTAGCAAATTAGCTAAATCTGCTACGTCACTTGAGCTCGTCTAGCTATATTGAAAAATAACGACTCTTCTTGATGCGCTCGATCAGTATGTTTTTAACGTCATCTGCCATGTCGATTATTCTCCGCGATACGGTGTCGTTTGAAAGCGGCACCAAGTTTAACTGTCTGGCAGCCTCTCCCCACACATAATATGTGTGATCTCTTTTGCTAACGGTAGACACAGCTCCTCGCCAATATTACGTGGCTTACTGACTTTGGATATGCGTAGGCTGGCACAGTAGGAGGCTTCCTGTGCTTTGGCTACGGGTGTAACACAGGACATAATCATTGCCTTTGACTGCCTCAGTTCATCAAGTTTTCTCTCAAAGAATGCAATCGGTTTGTCTTTTAATAGTGCGTGTTTGGTTGTAAGATGGCGTTTGAGATGCGCAGGCTTCATGCTTTCATTGCTGAGAACATCACCACACATTACACACTCGCTTCACAGTACTCCAATTCGTCAGTTACAATCGAAATATTGTCCTCTCCATCCTCACTTCTCTTCCTTACGGTCACTGTTCTGAGCCAACCATCCATATGCTTTACCTTTACTAACGTATTACAAGGAGTATTCTAGTATAAAATATTCAAATTTTGACATATACCTAAATAATAATGAGATACCTCGCGTACCACCAGAAGGAGCTCGCGTACCACAGTTTGAGGACCACTGGTCTAGTACCTACACATCATGGCTAACTATAGAAATTTATCTCGTTCTGATGGGGATTATCAAATTTCTATACACTGGGAACTCTGTGCACTGAGACAAACTGTCGCAGTGTCTCGATCAAAATGCACAGAGTTCCCAGTGTATAGAAATTGGATAATCCCTCATCCGAAAGAGATAAATTTCTATAGCTAGCCATGATGTGTAGGTACTAGACTATATAAATTAAACATTGTATTATCACTCAACACATATAAACCTGATAAATATCGTGATTTACATCTTGACAGTATATTATGCATTTATAATGATTGTTTCTCACAAAAAATTACGATGACATCATTTATCTATGGAGGGCAATCTAGCAAATCTTGTTAAAAGACCATTTAGAGGGTTGATGTGTGTTAAACTAGTCTCAGCTAGGCTAGCGGCGTCAAATAGGGGTCACTCGATGATGTTGGAACACAATTTGAGAATGGAATGTTGACACATTCCTAAGACATTTCTGTGTTGCTAGGGAAAAATATCCCAAACACAATCAAGTGACCACTTAACGACCTGTTTTTCGCTCATCACTAATATCGAAAAATTATTTCGGTTTAAACTGAAGGAGTTATATGATGTGTTCAAAATTGTCCTACAAGTGGCTCTTGAAACTGACAATTACCAAGTGTTGATGATGGATTTTCATGAACTGTTTTTGCTATTAATACATATAGCAAGGAGTGATTTGTGAAAATGGTCATAGTATTTTTACTTCAGGGTTAAACGCTGGATCGACTGGACTATAAAGGAAAATTTGCTCGATCTGTCTGTTGACAGTTTCCATGGCTTATGCAAGTTTTTGGGATTTTGCTAGCAATGAATATACAGAGCCGTGACCTACTAATAAGGCCTATGCACCAACTTTGTGAACTTGGACTATGGATTAAGGAAGGCTATGGGGTGCCTGCGTTTGTCAGAATGGTTTTTATCGAGTTCTGACTTCGTCAGAATAGTATTTATCGAAATTTGACTTTGTCAAAATGGTTTTTATCGAGTGTATTGTGCTCCGATTTGGGAGAAGTAATTTTAGCATCATGTTTCGACACGATTTAGTTGTTATTGTTTTGAAAAAGATAGTTTCTTAGAAAACAAAGAAACACTGTTAGAACCGAGTAACAATTCGGAAAAAATACCTGATCTCAAATTCTCCAAAGATAGAAACACCTAGACACAATTACAGTCGGTTCCAACAACACTAATGACAGTTAAAAACCCTGTCTTCTTCTTTTCATTCATTTAAAGCATCATATCTCATACTCCAGACCTTGATATAACTAATAGAAGAAAAACATTCGATCACCATTTAGTTCGTGTTCAAATCCCCGATCAACTACTGATATAACCAAATTGATAGCCAATCCAAGAAATATCCTGTCATGATTCCATCCTAGCTTTAAATCAAAATACAAAATTGATTCTCACAAATCAAAGCACAGTAAAAACCATTCTGACAAAGTCAAAACTCGATAAAAACTATTCTAACAAAATCCAAACTCGATAAGACCATTCTGACAAGGCCAGAACTCAAAATTCTGACAAATGCAGCGTCACCAAGGCGATTGTTCAATATGTATATTGGGTCAGATATGATATTTTTATGTTCAATAATTTAGAAATGATATTGAAAAGTAAAATACGTATTATTATGAATATACTATGGTAGAAAATACAATACAAATATGAGTAGGTAAATTAAGAATGTTAATAACGGGTGTATAAAAGTGATGTTGAACGAACATCATTTTAAAATAATTGGTTATCGAATAGTTAATCCGCAAAGTAACCGATTAATCGGTTATAATCGGTTAAACTCAATTATCATTATATTCTGCCTTTAATTGCTAGTACTCTCCTGTATTTTAATTTATCAAATGAAATCAAATTAGATATAATAATGAGCTAATGACTAATAATGAAGAAATCCTAAAATCTAATAATTTATTGTTACTTTATCTCTTGCTTCTTGAAATATGACTTTAAGATCATTAAGCTATCAACCGAGTTTTCACTCAACCGTGATCTCAACTTCGTCACAAAAAGTCCTGCTGCTGAGAAAGCACGTTCTGCCTCAACGCTTGTCGGAGGAATTGTATTCAGTACTTCCTCTATAGAAGAAATATTTGGGATTTGTCTCCAGTGGCTTCAAATAAGGCCATTTCCTTTATCAGAGATAGAAATCCAATATCTTCTTTCGGGGTTCTTACATGAGTTGTGGAATTTTGTATTGCTCTTTTTAATTGGTCAGCAAGTAATATCGGAGAGCTACGTATTTCAACGTCTCCAATGTCTTCCGAAGTCTCCTGAGAATTTAAAATTACACTATCGAATTGTTCAGTTCCATACTGTGAATACAATTGTGAAAGGATCATTTTCATTGTCTTTTGCACTTCTTTTCTTTTAATACACGGATCCTCCCTTATCGAATTAGGATTCAATAAATATTTCATAACATTGATAAGATTAGACTGCCGCCTCTCGTTAAATCTTTGTCTTAGGTTCTGCAATAATTGTAAGGAGAACTCTGAACCAACCATTTCAAGTTTCTGGAACATAAAATAGAATATCCCTTCTGCACTGAGTAAATTTGCGTCACGCTGGCATAGAGCAGATATTCCCATTTCGATGGGTTTTAAACAACTGCAAATGTTTTCCAACTCTTGCCAATCAAGTTCACAAACTTCCATGTTTAAATTGATGTCGATCATTGCTTTGCATAGTGGTTTTCTTACAGGTAACAATCGATTAATCATACTAATTAAGCTATTCCACCTAGTTTTGCACTCCATGACTAGATTTGAAGTTTTTCCTAAATCTTCCTTTATGTACGACTGAAGTACTTCATTTTTTAATGGGGCTTCCTAAATATACGAACGATATTTCGAAACTTAACGATAACAGTTTCTATATTTATTTTCAAAGGCGGGATAAACATGTCTTCATCAATTTCACCGTCATCTTCATCTGAGAAAATTGATTCACCCTCAGTATCTTCTGCACCACCAAGGGCATCATTATATGAGTCAGAGATAGTCGACTGAATTTGAGATGTGCCAATTGGCTCTTCGTCCGTTCCTTCATCATAAATAGGAATCCTATTCTTGGAGTATAATACTGCAACTACTGCTAAATGTACCCCGTGAGCCAAACAAAGTTGCTGATGAATATTACTTGGTCTTCCCATCTTCACCATGACAGGGGCTCCATCACAGGTGATGCTAACAATATGCTTCTGCAACTCAATATAGAATTCAATCAATATCCTTTCCAAAAGCTCAAGAACCTTCTCAGCTGGCATCTTTCCATAAATACGCTTCATTCCAGGGTTCCAAAAGTTATTGATGCTATGTATATTGACATTCATATACCGTTTATTTTGGATAGAAGTATATTCGTCCAAGTACACGCTCATCCTTTTTCCATTAGCAAGTAAAAACTGTAACTGAGAAGTGATCACTCCCTTAACATGATTTGCATACCTCAAAACCATTCTTGAAACTGTAGAATGGTCTGGAATTGGGGTGAAACCCTTTTCTTGTAACGAAGAACGGATAAATTTACTTTGGCTGATTTTCAGATAACTGAAACAATCCTCAGCAGCTAACCTAGCAATTACCTCATCCAAACTTTGTTTTTTGGAAAATAATGGTAACAAACTTTGAGTACTATGTTTCTTCGAAGGGGGTTCGTTGTCAGAAATGTGATTCAGGCCCAATTGGATGTTATGTATCAAAAGATGATTTCTTAACCCAGTAGTTGTACTGCCTTTACAACTTACATTCTTCTTACAAATAAGGCATTTGGCTTCTTCCCCATGTTTCTCGAAATGTTTCCACACCTCAGACCTTTTAGCCATAATACCGTACAGTATTGTAAGTATAGAAGTAACGATTTATAGAAAAGCTAGAATATTCAAAATTATGCTGTAACAAATGCGTTTACAGATAATTATACATATAAATATGCGTATCGCCGTATGCCTATAAACTACTATATCTAGCAATTAGGTCTCTAGCCGTTAAAACATAATTCAAGAATACATAGAATGACAATTGTGTGGTTTTTTAATAATAATTCCAATAGAAACTTTATTGTTGACCAAAAGGTGAAATTTTGAAAATAACCGATTAATCGAAGTAGAATAATCGGTTATCGATAATAAGTATAAATTCAATAATCGATTAAATAATCGAATATTTACTAATCGGTTACCATCCCTAGCAGCCTCCTTCTAGTAACTTCTCTCCTCCCTTACTTGTCCTGATCAGTCGGAAGGAGGGTTGATCAGGGTCCATCAATAATAGGAAAGTTGTTTAGAATACAAATTGTATTATGATACAAGCTGCAAAATAATACAGTTGCAACATTTAAATAGAGCTATACAGGTGACTTTCCATGTTTACTGGCAAACATACAAATTAATTTCGATCTTCTCCCACAATGGAATTAATACTACGTATGCATTCCTGATATAAATTCATTATCTTTAATATATAAATCATCTCACCTCACTTTGCTATCACAGAACTTCTATGTATAGGTTTACGATATCAATACTGTAACCATAGACTCCTTAAATAGAAGGACTAGTATCTCCTATGCTCGGGGCCTGGAACTTGGGTCCCATCATATCTTGGGTTGTACACATGCTAAAACCTTCATCTTGGTGTCTAACATGGGGTTTTGAGGGACAAGGAATTAATTTTTTATACTTTTGGCCATCTAAAAGGTCACCTGAAGGTCATTTGAAGGTTAAAACACTCAAAATGGCAGGAATTTATCTAAAATTTTGTGTATTCTTCTAATCAAATGCAGGGTAACGAGACAAACAGTCAAAATAGTATACATTGTGATTATATATCAAAATGACAGTTTAAATGCTAAAATTAGCACGAATGAATTAATAAGGTCAGTATACAAAGCAAACAAAAGGCAAAAATTGCATGTATACACGGATATCACTGTGAACAGGGATATTACTGCAACTTAGTTTTGAGATGAGAGTTTTTCCTTCCTTCTCAAACAGCCAAGTTGTCTTTCTTTATCACTATTATCAAGCACAAAGGACTTCAAAAGTATGTTTGACAAAGTAACACATGCTCCTTGAATAATAGACATTGCACTGTCAATACGAGATAAGGCTTGGCTGAGGTGAGCTCGACAGCAGTGTAAATTGCAATTAACAAACAGTTTGTAAGCTGAATGAACGAAATGAACAGTTGAGATTAGGGGCACAGTTAGTCCACCCCTGTTTAAATTAGTGAGAAACTCCGAATCAGTTAGATTGTCATCATCATCTTCAGCTGAGGCTGTTGGTTGACTGTACAAAAAGAATCAAAGTCACCAATTTGATCAAGAGCGTTAGTTCTAAGGTCTTCATTTCTGTCACGTACTTCTGCCGAAGAACTTGTACTCCTAGGAGTTGAAGAGACTTGCTTTAAACAGGACTTTGGGACACCAGAAAAAATGGATGGAGGTTGGCTAGATCGTTTACCACCTTTAACTGTGACCCATTCACAGTCAAAATGATGGTAACAAGCATATATTTGTTTAAGTTGTAACAGACTGGAGCGTTCATTTGGCATAGCATCAATCCAACGATCTCGCTCATCTTCATCACTTGGAAATTGTACTACTTTTGTGTATGGTTCACACCTGTAATTTCCACGACATCCAAATACGTTACACTTCTTAGGCATTATAAAGTAAATACCACCACCACCTTTAAAATGCAGTTGTAAATTGGATGATCCCCAGCACCAGAAATGCTGGTAAAGCTACAATACAAACCTGAAAAAACATAATACAGCAGCATGAGCTACGGACAGCGTCAGGTGACGCCAGGAGCGGCGATAAAGCAAAAGCTTTCCATGACCTGCCATGTTTATTACGCAATGACGTCGTTGCGTCATGATACAGTGGGACCCAAGTTCCGTAATCCGAGATTGCCAGATACTAGTCCTTCTATTTAAGGAGTCTATGTGCTCACCCGTTATCAAGGAGAGTTAAGAATTTTAATGCATTAGTCGCGAAGTCTAAAAAATTTAGCAACTAATTCGTACTTATTTCTTATAGTTGACTTGATGATACTCAAAATACCTTCACATAATTCCTACACAATATACCTCAGTACAATCAAGATTCTATGCTTGATGTGTAAGTATACTCTATCCTCAAGTGTATTTACCTTCACTAAAGATACTAGATATGTACTTAGCTCATTAAAGATACTACGTAGCATAGGCGCCTTTTGTCGACCAATATTGGGCGGCCACAACTACTGGTTTGGTTGGTTGTATACCACCCCATGTAGGAGTTTGACTAAGTGGCAGTACTATGGGGGGGAAACCGGGGCATTTATTCTGAGTTTGTAAATTCCAACCCCTGCCAGATTCTATACTAGAATAGGAGTTTTCCCGGGGTTTGAAAATCCTGCCCCGGATATGCCAGATCCTAGGCCGCCCATTTGGCTCTTTATCAAGGATAATAAAGATGTGAAGGAAATTTCCTAATTTACGTGGCGCTGATTAGTTATTAATATTGGCGCCTATGCTACCTAGATGCGTACTTAACCTCATTACCCATTACAATAGAAGATACTAGATATTGCTTTTATTGGTGTTTAACGTTGTTTTGTGAATGTTGAAATGCTGATTTGTTTGTAATTTACCTCAGAATTGTAAATAAACATCTAGTTTCTCTAAATCTAGTCTAGGCGGTTAGATTGCGTAATACTCTGGGTGCGACCTGTAAAGCCCATGGGTCGTTAATCGAAGCCCGCGGCCCGTTTATGTATTCTCGGCAGCCCGCGATTCAATAAATTTGTTCATTTTATGACACCGTTGGCTGAATTGGTGAAGGTATTCTGTAAGAAGTGAGAATTTATTTAATTCCCGTGTTATAAGATGCGGTAAATTTCATAATCAAATTAAAGTACATTCATTTGTAAAATTAATCCTTTTGACTTTTTCGGCCCGTCGAAAAAGGACCGTAATCCGTGATTTACGATAAAGCCCGTACGGGTCGCACCCTAGGTAATACTGGGTTAAGATAGTTAATAACATATTCAGAACCTGCCATTGTTGCACATTAGAATGATATATTTTGATGCTACACATTTTCTAAAATCTCCTTTGAGCGGATTAACCCATCCATGGTACATGCAGTTCCAGTGCCTTAGTGTATTAGAATGCTATGACAAGATATTTCCTGTAGATGCTGGTAAGAAGCAGGGGAAATGAGATGAGTTTTAAGAGATAAAATCTGCATCAATACGTTAAACCTCTGCTTGTTTTTGGTACAAGACTGTTTCGAATCTGACAAAGAACAAATCGGAGCGTTGAAACTTCAGGACGGGAGACCAAATCATCATCAAAATCAGGATCTTACATATCATCAATAAGGCCCATGTTAATGAGAAACTTGTTTCAGCTCCACATGATGTCGAAATAATATGCATGCTGGCGGGCGGCTGATTATCATTATCTCATTATTGTATGACGTTATGATAGTACAAAGTGACCAGTTCCAATTACTATACTACGAAAATGTTAATAAAGAACAATTATTCACCTGTTTGTTAGTATATACAGTGCCGGTCAAAAGGAATTGCTCAAAATGAATGTATACAGTATAGTAAATATCAAATTGGATACACTCACCAGATAGTTGACTTCATGTGAAACCATATTCAGCTATATATTTGACAAGTAACACCCACAACAGCTATTCCACTCATTATTTGCACAACTTCTCAATTTCATTTTTTCCAATCTATCCGTTTTATCGAATTTTCAATGCCCTCAAACCCCGAAATTCCATTAAAATTGGGTCAACCTGATACTGCTATCAAAATGTGACCATACTCAGAGGCCAAAATGGTTGGGTGTAGCCAAAAAAGCGTAGCCGAGATCCTAAACAAACACAGGCTGATTGACTCGATAAGAAGCCTCGCATTTCGGGTAGGCCTCATGTCACAACCAAAGACAAGAAATTATTGTGAAAATCAGTCATAGAGATAAGAATTTGGGGATAAATTAATTCTGAGCAATTCTTTTTGACCGGCACTGTATGTTGTGTTGGTGAATATCACTGAGAAATGGGAAATAATGACAAAAAATTCCAATAATGAAATATTCATGCGGCAGTTAAACTTTATGTAGGCGGTGGAGCTGAAAAAAGTTTCCAACTAACAGTGGCCTAACTTGTGTGATTTGACTTTCCGCAGATGCAATATGAGATGCGTTATCTAAAATAGTAGATTTTACTATTAATATGAGGAACATAAAAATAGTGTATATTCGTCGACCAGGTGGACCAGGTATTAGCAATTGAAAGAAAGGGTAACTTAGCTTGTAAATCATGGAAACAAGGAATTTTGAACTTCTATTTCTTCGACCTCTGACTCTCGATCTAGTGAAACTGCTTGATAGAGAAGTTCTTCATCCCTGTCATTTCGAGAGAAACGGGTGCGGTTGGTGGCAGAGTGAGATGAATAGTAATTCGGAGATTCTGGTAGAATAGTTGGGACAGTTCCATCTTTCAGCTCAGGACGGTTCGTGGTATTTCTCGAAAATTTCCGTCTCCGTTAGGCACTTTATGTACTGTTTCGACATTATCTTCTCTAACATGTTTAGAGTACGCGCACGCCACTTTCAATTCGTCTATATCATCTCTGTGTAGCGCTCGTAACAATGCATGTTTTAGTTCATCGGGGTTCTGTGGCATCATGAACACAGGTATTTTAACAGTTGGACCATAAATTGTTTTCTACAACCTGCAAAACAGTTGGGTACAACTATAGAATTGCACCCCCGAACTTTTCATCCGAAATATAAAACTCACATATCTAGTCTGATCGTACTCGCTGAATGATGAAGATTCCACTTTACAACGTTCAAATCGGTGCACAATTGAAAAGTTAGAGCCAAATACACAACTAAGCCAAAGTCTATGGGCGAAATTGTATTAGTCATCAAATCGATATATACTGATTCGTGACCTACGTTAAATAAGGCCTATACACCAACTTTGTGAACTTGGACCATGGATTAAAGGAAGGCTATTATATTAATAAACCTTAACTTTTATATATTCTTTCGATAATATTAGTAATGAATCTTAACACGATTTGGATCATTTTGTAGATACTCTTTCAATAATGTATATTTTCCCACCTTATCATTCTTCCATTTTATCTAATTCATATTTGTCCTATCGTGAACTACGCAATATCAGGAATGGAAACAGCAAAAAAAGCTGGACCATGGATGAACTACAAATGCATTCGTTTTTTGCTATTTATTATTAGTTACATAGACTCCTTAAATAGAAGGACTAGTATCTGGCAATCTCGGATTACGGAACTTGGGTCCCACTGTATCATGACGCAACGACGTCATTGCGTAATAAACATGGCAGGTCATGGAAAGCTTTTGCTTTATCGCCGCTCCTGGCGTCACCTGGCGTCACCTGACGCTGTCCGTAGCTCATGCTGCTGTATTATGTTTTTTCAGGTTTGTATTGTAGCTTTACCAGCATTTCTGGTGCTGGGGATCATCCAATTTACAACTGCATTTTAAAGGTGGTGGTGGTATTTACTTTATAATGCCTAAGAAGTGTAACGTATTTGGATGTCGTGGAAATTACAGGTGTGAACCATACACAAAAGTAGTACAATTTCCAAGTGATGAAGATGAGCGAGATCGTTGGATTGATGCTATGCCAAATGAACGCTCCAGTCTGTTACAACTTAAACAAATATATGCTTGTTACCATCATTTTGACTGTGAATGGGTCACAGTTAAAGGTGGTAAACGATCTAGCCAACCTCCATCCATTTTTTCTGGTGTCCCAAAGTCCTGTTTAAAGCAAGTCTCTTCAACTCCTAGGAGTACAAGTTCTTCGGCAGAAGTACGTGACAGAAATGAAGACCTTAGAACTAACGCTCTTGATCAAATTGGTGACTTTGATTCTTTTTGTACAGTCAACCAACAGCCTCAGCTGAAGATGATGATGACAATCTAACTGATTCGGAGTTTCTCACTAATTTAAACAGGGGTGGACTAACTGTGCCCCTAATCTCAACTGTTCATTTCGTTCATTCAGCTTACAAACTGTTTGTTAATTGCAATTTACACTGCTGTCGAGCTCACCTCAGCCAAGCCTTATCTCGTATTGACAGTGCAATGTCTATTATTCAAGGAGCATGTGTTACTTTGTCAAACATACTTTTGAAGTCCTTTGTGCTTGATAATAGTGATAAAGAAAGACAACTTGGCTGTTTGAGAAGGAAGGAAAAACTCTCATCTCAAAACTAAGTTGCAGTAATATCCCTGTTCACAGTGATATCCGTGTATACATGCAATTTTTGCCTTTTGTTTGCTTTGTATACTGACCTTATTAATTCATTCGTGCTAATTTTAGCATTTAAACTGTCATTTTGATATATAATCACAATGTATACTATTTTGACTGTTTGTCTCGTTACCCTGCATTTGATTAGAAGAATACACAAAATTTTAGATAAATTCCTGCCATTTTGAGTGTTTTAACCTTCAAATGACCTTCAGGTGACCTTTTAGATGGCCAAAAGTATAAAAAATTAATTCCTTGTCCCTCAAAACCCCATGTTAGACACCAAGATGAAGGTTTTAGCATGTGTACAACCCAAGATATGATGGGACCCAAGTTCCAGGCCCCGAGCATAGGAGATACTAGTCCTTCTATTTAAGGAGTCTATGGTTACAGTATTGATATCGTAAACCTATACATAGAAGTTCTGTGATAGCAAAGTGAGGTGAGATGATTTATATATTAAAGATAATGAATTTATATCAGGAATGCATACGTAGTATTAATTCCATTGTGGGAGAAGATCGAAATTAATTTGTATGTTTGCCAGTAAACATGGAAAGTCACCTGTATAGCTCTATTTAAATGTTGCAACTGTATTATTTTGCAGCTTGTATCATAATACAATTTGTATTCTAAACAACTTTCCTATTATTGATGGACCCTGATCAACCCTCCTTCCGACTGATCAGGACAAGTAAGGGAGGAGAGAAGTTACTAGAAGGAGGCTGCTAGGGATGGTAACCGATTAGTAAATATTCGATTATTTAATCGATTATTGAATTTATACTTATTATCGATAACCGATTATTCTACTTCGATTAATCGGTTATTTTCAAAATTTCACCTTTTGGTCAACAATAAAGTTTCTATTGGAATTATTATTAAAAAACCACACAATTGTCATTCTATGTATTCTTGAATTATGTTTTAACGGCTAGAGACCTAATTGCTAGATATAGTAGTTTATAGGCATACGGCGATACGCATATTTATATGTATAATTATCTGTAAACGCATTTGTTACAGCATAATTTTGAATATTCTAGCTTTTCTATAAATCGTTACTTCTATACTTACAATACTGTACGGTATTATGGCTAAAAGGTCTGAGGTGTGGAAACATTTCGAGAAACATGGGGAAGAAGCCAAATGCCTTATTTGTAAGAAGAATGTAAGTTGTAAAGGCAGTACAACTACTGGGTTAAGAAATCATCTTTTGATACATAACATCCAATTGGGCCTGAATCACATTTCTGACAACGAACCCCCTTCGAAGAAACATAGTACTCAAAGTTTGTTACCATTATTTTCCAAAAAACAAAGTTTGGATGAGGTAATTGCTAGGTTAGCTGCTGAGGATTGTTTCAGTTATCTGAAAATCAGCCAAAGTAAATTTATCCGTTCTTCGTTACAAGAAAAGGGTTTCACCCCAATTCCAGACCATTCTACAGTTTCAAGAATGGTTTTGAGGTATGCAAATCATGTTAAGGGAGTGATCACTTCTCAGTTACAGTTTTTACTTGCTAATGGAAAAAGGATGAGCGTGTACTTGGACGAATATACTTCTATCCAAAATAAACGGTATATGAATGTCAATATACATAGCATCAATAACTTTTGGAACCCTGGAATGAAGCGTATTTATGGAAAGATGCCAGCTGAGAAGGTTCTTGAGCTTTTGGAAAGGATATTGATTGAATTCTATATTGAGTTGCAGAAGCATATTGTTAGCATCACCTGTGATGGAGCCCCTGTCATGGTGAAGATGGGAAGACCAAGTAATATTCATCAGCAACTTTGTTTGGCTCACGGGGTACATTTAGCAGTAGTTGCAGTATTATACTCCAAGAATAGGATTCCTATTTATGATGAAGGAACGGACGAAGAGCCAATTGGCACATCTCAAATTCAGTCGACTATCTCTGACTCATATAATGATGGCCTTGGTGGTGCAGAAGATACTGAGGGTGAATCAATTTTCTCAGATGAAGATGACGGTGAAATTGATGAAGACATGTTTATCCCGCCTTTGAAAATAAATATAGAAACTGTTATCGTTAAGTTTCGAAATATCGTTCGTATATTTAGGAAGCCCCATTAAAAAATGAAGTACTTCAGTCGTACATAAAGGAAGATTTAGGAAAAACTTCAAATCTAGTCATGGAGTGCAAAACTAGGTGGAATAGCTTAATTAGTATGATTAATCGATTGTTACCTGTAAGAAAACCACTATGCAAAGCAATGATCGACATCAATTTAAACATGGAAGTTTGTGAACTTGATTGGCAAGAGTTGGAAAACATTTGCAGTTGTTTAAAACCCATCGAAATGGGAATATCTGCTCTATGCCAGCGTGACGCAAATTTACTCAGTGCAGAAGGGATATTCTATTTTATGTTCCAGAAACTTGAAATGGTTGGTTCAGAGTTCTCCTTACAATTATTGCAGAACCTAAGACAAAGATTTAACGAGAGGCGGCAGTCTAATCTTATCAATGTTATGAAATATTTATTGAATCCTAATTCGATAAGGGAGGATCCGTGTATTAAAAGAAAAGAAGTGCAAAAGACAATGAAAATGATCCTTTCACAATTGTATTCACAGTATGGAACTGAACAATTCGATAGTGTAATTTTAAATTCTCAGGAGACTTCGGAAGACATTGGAGACGTTGAAATACGTAGCTCTCCGATATTACTTGCTGACCAATTAAAAAGAGCAATACAAAATTCCACAACTCATGTAAGAACCCCGAAAGAAGATATTGGATTTCTATCTCTGATAAAGGAAATGGCCTTATTTGAAGCCACTGGAGACAAATCCCAAATATTTCTTCTATAGAGGAAGTACTGAATACAATTCCTCCGACAAGCGTTGAGGCAGAACGTGCTTTCTCAGCAGCAGGACTTTTTGTGACGAAGTTGAGATCACGGTTGAGTGAAAACTCGGTTGATAGCTTAATGATCTTAAAGTCATATTTCAAGAAGCAAGAGATAAAGTAACAATAAATTATTAGATTTTAGGATTTCTTCATTATTAGTCATTAGCTCATTATTATATCTAATTTGATTTCATTTGATAAATTAAAATACAGGAGAGTACTAGCAATTAAAGGCAGAATATAATGATAATTGAGTTTAACCGATTATAACCGATTAATCGGTTACTTTGCGGATTAACTATTCGATAACCAATTATTTAAAATGATGTTCGTTCAACATCACTAGAGGCTACCTACAATTGATGCATCGAAGAGTTGGAGATTTGACGCATTGGCAGTGTGAGCAGAGAGGAGAGTGTAGAGCAAGGGTTCATACGAAGGGAATGGAGTAGTGAAGCGTGCGAATGAGCATCTGCATGCACCTGATGTGCAGGCTACGGTCTGCTGTGTGAGATAAAGGCAGGCATCTCGAGGAAAGCACGAGACACACAGGATGACTCACACCACATAATCGGTGAGGGTATGCTAACAGCATCAGAGGGTACTGCTGCTGCTAAACTACCTAAGCTGGACAGCCTGAAGCGGACGATACAGCGTCAGCGTGCATGCGTACTATCAGCTCCAGTAGAGCCTACCGCTCTAGCAAAGTTGGTCTACCTGCGAATACCAGCGGACAGCCAAGGGGGAACAGTTCCTACTCTATAACTCTGGGGAAGACGATGCACATAGATTCCTCATCTTCGGGACAAGAGGGTACCGCTGGACGCTACAGCAAAGCAAGATCTGGCTAGCCGATGACACCTTCAAGACGGTGCCTCTCCTCTTCGCCCAGGTGTATGTGGTGCATGGAGTCCACCGAGGATACGATCCTATGAAGACCGGTCATCTGTTGCGGAGTCTGTTCGTGCTACTGCCCAACAAGACAAAGGATACCAGCCTGAGGATGTGGGAGCAGATCCACCTACTATGTCCTCTTGCCCAGCCTGAACAGATACTCCTAGACTTTGAGAAGGGCGCAATTAACAGCTTTGAGCATGTCTGGCCTAACACAGTGGTGAAGTGCTGCTTCTTCCACCAGACACAGAATACCTGGCGTCATGTGCAGTCTGACTGCACACATAACCGAGAGCTGGCTATGCGCCCCCTTAAGATACCAACCCTTGAATTCGCCCGACCAGCAGACGTCCCCGATCTGTTTGAGCAAGTGTCAATGGACCTCCCCCTTACGTCTGAGATAGGCGAGCTAGTCGACTACTTTGAGAGGACGTATATCGGTCGCACGCTAGCCACTGGACACCATGTAGCGGCGACGTTCCCAATTGGCCTGTGGAACTACCACTTCAGCACGCCATTCGGACTCCCCCGTACAACCAACGCCGTAGAGGCATGGCACCGCAGCTTCAATGCCACTGTCGGCTGCCATCACCCCACCATATGGAAGTTCCTCCTAGCCCTCAAGCGTGAGCAGGGCCTAGTGGAGGTGCGGCAGACTAACTACCTTGCTGGGAAGCCGCCAACCAAGCGGAGAAGGTCCCAACAGAGTGAACAAGTGTTGAAGACTCTAGCTGGAGAATATTATTCGCCAAATCATACTAAAACAAAGTTCCATACAAGTGTAGAGACCATCTCAGCCTGAGAACGGATGTTAATCTTCATATTATCTAGTCCTCAAATATATTTGATTTGAGATAATACTTTGGATTAACATGTTTATCCGCTCCCATACTGAAATGATATGTACACCCTGCAAGAACTCCATCTTAGTATGATTTGGCGAATAATATTCTCCAGCTAGAGTCTTCAACACTTGTTCACTCTGTTGGGACCTTCTCCGCTTGGTTGGCGGCTTCCCAGCAAGGTAGTTAGTCTGCCGCACCTCCACTAGGCCCTGCTCACGCTTGAGGGCTAGGAGGAACTTCCATATGGTGGGTGATGGCAGCCGACAGTGGCATTGAAGCTGCGGTGCCATGCCTCTACGGCGTTGGTTGTACGGGGGAGTCCGAATGGCGTGCTGAAGTGGTAGTTCCACAGGCCAATTGGGAACGTCGCCGCTACATGGTGTCCAGTGGCTAGCGTGCGACCGATATACGTCCTCTCAAAGTAGTCGACTAGCTCGCCTATCTCAGACGTAAGGGGGAGGTCCATTGACACTTGCTCAAACAGATCGGGGACGTCTGCTGGTCGGGCGAATTCAAGGGTTGGTATCTTAAGGGGGCGCATAGCCAGCTCTCGGTTATGTGTGCAGTCAGACTGCACATGACGCCAGGTATTCTGTGTCTGGTGGAAGAAGCAGCACTTCACCACTGTGTTAGGCCAGACATGCTCAAAGCTGTTAATTGCGCCCTTCTCAAAGTCTAGGAGTATCTGTTCAGGCTGGGCAAGAGGACATAGTAGGTGGATCTGCTCCCACATCCTCAGGCTGGTATCCTTTGTCTTGTTGGGCAGTAGCACGAACAGACTCCGCAACAGATGACCGGTCTTCATAGGATCGTATCCTCGGTGGACTCCATGCACCACATACACCTGGGCGAAGAGGAGAGGCACCGTCTTGAAGGTGTCATCGGCTAGCCAGATCTTGCTTTGCTGTAGCGTCCAGCGGTACCCTCTTGTCCCGAAGATGAGGAATCTATGTGCATCGTCTTCCCCAGAGTTATAGAGTAGGAACTGTTCCCCCTTGGCTGTCCGCTGGTATTCGCAGGTAGACCAACTTTGCTAGAGCGGTAGGCTCTACTGGAGCTGATAGTACGCATGCACGCTGACGCTGTATCGTCCGCTTCAGGCTGTCCAGCTTAGGTAGTTTAGCAGCAGCAGTACCCTCTGATGCTGTTAGCATACCCTCACCGATTATGTGGTGTGAGTCATCCTGTGTGTCTCGTGCTTTCCTCGAGATGCCTGCCTTTATCTCACACAGCAGACCGTAGCCTGCACATCAGGTGCATGCAGATGCTCATTCGCACGCTTCACTACTCCATTCCCTTCGTATGAACCCTTGCTCTACACTCTCCTCTCTGCTCACACTGCCAATGTGTCAAGTCTCCTCTTTCCCACCTCTCTCCATATTTCCTCCTCACTCCTGACGGTGCAGCTACCAATTGAAGTGGACAGTGGTTGGGATGTGGTAGCTGCACCAAGTAGAACTTAGTTTAATCTTCTGTTTGTTAGTTATGTTACAATATTCCATCATTATTTAAGCGTTTCTTTAATTAATTTTATTTCTCGCAAGTTACTTATTAATAATACAAGTAGTGCATATTTAAACTGGGAAACTAGGATATATGAAGAGCTTTGGCTTCGTAAAATCTCGACAAAAGTAATGAAATATAACCCTAAAACATTTCTAATTGACCATCTGCACATCAACTTAGACAGCCCTGGTATCCCCTAATAGCGTGATCGTAACTCGCAAGCGAAACTCGCTCGTTTATTTAAAATACCGCGTACATAAATATAGTACACCTTACACGACGCAGCTTTGTTGCATCGTATATAGTGCTGGTGGGCTGTATACATATATTATCAATAAAAGGGGCAAAACCAACATAGGGCGTGAGGTTATAGCCCCCACTGAATCTGCGAGGACGCTAAAAATGTTTTAACAAATACAGTAAGATCTAGTCAACTGATCTTGGAGCTATACCAGTTTGTAAAAACTTCTACGTAATTATATATGTCATCCTCTATTAATAAACTATGTATACAAGCAAGCTACGCTTACTTGCTTTCGGCGGCAAGCGAACACTTGAACACTAAGTGTCGCGGGGGGTGCTCACTGTATTCTTTTTTATTTAATATTGAACATATGCATATCAACTATTTACATTTCTCATGATAGCATTACATTGACAACAAATTAATCATTAATTTCACATAATAAAATTAGGCAAACATTCATGGAATTAGTTAAATTTTTGCAATCTAATTAACCTTTGTTAGATAACTCTTCGATTATCTATGAGTTCCAAAAATATATTCTATAATTTCAATTCAGTTAACAAACTTCCAATTCTAACCAATAAATTGTGGTTATTTACATTTTAAGAGTATCGAATAAATTTATCTGAAGGATATTTAATATTTTGAATAATGGATTAAATACATGGTATATACATTGTTAATTATAACATTATAAGCTAAAATTTATTATAATTTGAAGAGTAACCCCTTCTTGTAAATATGTATTTCCACTGGTTATGTCCCTAATTAACTTAGCCTTTTTAAAACTAAGAGCTATATTAGGGTCGCCTCCCATCCTTTTCCTCATTTAGAATTTCCGTGTTTTCTTTCCGGACTGCTTCGTGACTTCTTTAGTCTCACTCTCACCTTAAGATAGCTTTCTGGTTGGGTGGAGGATACTTTCATCATCAACGCCCGAGTCAAGTAAATCATCAGTGATGTTAACTTCTATTTGTTGCTTATCAGGTTTGCCATGTTGATTATTGTTATTTGATATTTTTCAAAAATAACAATGGTATTTATATACTTTTGGCCAACCCTCATTAGTGATTTGCTAATTCAAGTGGCATTGAATATTATTACACAAACAGGAACTATACGAAATTTGGTCCATTCAAAATTACCTGTGATCTGGGATAAGCCCTTAGATACGGTTAGGTCATTATTGGAATGTAATATGTCAATACATTAGTCAATTATTCAATCCTTGGAAACACATTGAGTACTTAGATATGTTTCTACACTGTTCCAGTCAAATTTCGATAGTAAGCAGAGAATTTATTGAAAGAATTTGAACAAATTACTGTAGTCCTTTTTCACTACAAATTAAAATTAACATAAAAAATTTAGATAGATGATAGATGTATCCTGTATATCAATATGGGTTCTACTGAAAGTCTGTTGAGTGGATTATAATTAGATTTCCTTAGTAGTCTATTAGAAATTAATATATTTTAAAAAGCAAAATGAATATACTAAGTTAATATTAAGAATGCAACTTTTCGTTTTTGAGAGGATTTCAATGTATTTTTCATCCCTTTAGCAATCGGTTTGTAGGGCAATTCCATTAATGTTAGTGTGAGTGTGTCGAAGTAATTGATACAATAGAGTCCGCAATGTAGTGGGTTACATAACATAGTTACAGGTATAACAAATTGGATTTGAAAATTTTGCGCAATTGGAACCATTGCATCCTAATTGGACTGGGTTAGAGCCTATATCATATGATTACCACAATTTGTAAACCCTGGAGTCTTACTTTTTGTAGTCCAGTCCAATAATCCAAATATGCTGCGTCCCGCGATGTCCTGCTAATTAATTTAGTACCTTCTGATCCGCATTTTCCTTTGAGTAGTATGCGAATAGATACACTTGTAGAACTCAATTATTTGTGAGGTTACTGTATATACGTGCTTGGGAGTATGACTTTTGTGTACAGTTCTGTATACAAATTATATATAAATCAATTATAAGCATATCAGGTTATAATAACAATTTTACATCTAAGTACCTAATCGAAAGTTTGCACATCATTATGGACTACTTGTCTATCCGATGGGGATCATTTTTGGAAAATAAATGGGTTCCTCTCAATGGAATTGTTCTCTCGTACGCTCTAAATTGTTCTACCACCCTATCAACCTATTAACTGATGGAGAAGCCGTTTGAAGTCCTGATAACCATTCTTCTCCCCTTGCGAAATACACAATATCCCCTCCAATTAATATCACTTGGACTAGATGAAAATTTTGTTACCCTTGCAATACCTAGCCTGAAAGTGGGATACAAGATCAACTTGAATTCTGAAAGCGTGAAAGTAGCATTGATGAATTGGGGGGATTACCAAGAATATGGAGGGATAATATCTTGGAATGTTGATGAAGATGTTACATTAGTCGATAGTGTAGGAATACAGGAGAAACTATCAGATCTCCATAATTATTGCCACAGTAGACAACAACATATGGATCTCTTGCATAAAGAAGCTGCAGAAAATGCAATAGGATTGGGAAATGCTTTTGTGGATATGAATAATATCATACCGATGGATAGCTCTATCTTTTTATCTGAAATTGACCCATCACAAGTAGACACCAACACAACAGTATCAATTCAGCACAATTGAAACAATTCAGAACTAAAATTGATCAAATCTTCAAGAGGACGAGACAAAGTATTATATGATGGATATATTTATAACTTTCAGCGCACAACAAATGTCGCAAAACACTGGCGTTGTCAATTCAAAAATTGTAAAGACCGCATCCATACTGTCGGAATCTCTATCTTAAAAATGATAGGCCAACATTGCCATGCGGAAGAAATTGGGAAAGAGGAAGGTTTCAATTTCGGAACAGGGGTTAAAATACGTGCCCTAGAATCTCATGATAATCCTCATCGAATCATTGACGAAGCATCAAGGAAACTAACCGAAATGGCAAAACACTTCTACCGCGTGAAAAAAGCTTAAAGAAACTTTGCCAACGGATAAGACATATGCCAACTAATCCTACCTCTCTATTCGATCTTCACGTAGATTCAAATATAAAATCATTAGGCGGCAATAGCTTTTTATTGTTCGATACCGGACCGAGAATTGATAGGATGATCATTTTTGGAACCGAAGAAAACAAAAATTCTCTCCTTTGCATCAATTTGGATGGCAGATGGCACATTTAAGGTGGTTCCTAGCCTCTTTCCCTAACTCTATACTGTGCATACACTAGTTGGAGGAGTTTACCCTTTTCGTGATGGACACTTATTGCCTTTGATATATATATTACTTCCAGGGAAGAGCTCTGTATATTACCGAGAATGTGGCAGGTGATTAGACAGTTATGTCCTGACTCTAATCCAGTGCCTTTTAGTGGATTTTGAAAGAGCAGCGATTAATACTTACAAATAAGTTTGGCCTATGACGTTCATCAAAGGATGCTTTTTCCACCTTGGGCAATTTGCACAGTCGCGTCACATCACCTTCCTTTTTGAAGTTGCGAAGCACTCAAAATTGAACAAGCAAGTATAGGACTGAAGCCAGCTCAATATTATTCTGGTAAACCACTGTCTAAGTCTAAAGTGTCACTAGAAAAAGAATGTTTAATGGTTGGTTTGGTCATGAGTTACCACACTAGGCCTCTCATTACTTACCTTAATAGCATTGCTGTTAGATTATCTCTATAGGTCACTAATATTGTAGATTTTAGTGTTGCCCTATTTCGATATGATAGACAATTAAGATAATATGTTATAAGTATAAATACATTAAATTACGGATTTTAACGACAAATCGCTAAAACGACATTTTTCTATCCCTGCTGCATCAAAATCACATTAGGACGACTTTGGGGCAACCCATACCATATACTGCAGAATGTTATCAAGCATGTCAACAACTTCTGGCTAAATCTGTTAAATTTGCAATAATTGGGTTTCATCGATAAAATTTTTTACTAATTAATACTTCCATTGTTTTGATTTAACAGGTGATTACTTACATAAATAGAACGATGGGTTACGTTCTTGAAAATTGCCACAAATTATGGTTTAATGAGATTGGTGGCGTTACGTTCCTAAATTCCAGTATGACACAGTTATAGTTTTCTAAATACGAGATTTATGTAATAGCGAAGCTAAAATAGCACACATTATATGTATGCGATAATAAAAGGAAAAACTAGATTATACAAGCGCGCTACTTGCTCTTCGCGGCTTAACATTTGATGTTTCAAACTTGGGACTTTTGGTGCCCTCAACTCGTGACCAACTATCAATTACTTTGTTCCAACTTTATATTTCAAGCCCTTCTCAGAGGGTTTAAACGTTTTCATTGGGCTAATATTTTCGGGCACAAGCAAAATCCGTACACAAACGTCGCATAAGGTACTGTACACAAACGTCTCCCTCCATAAGTGCTTGTATTGACTTAAAATTATTTTTTTAGTGTAATTCATGTTGACTTTTAGTGAAATACTTATTATATCACGGTATATACTTTTAAACTCAAGTATTTTCAGACGTTTTCTACTTTTCTTTTGAATTAGAATATTATATTTGTATATTATGTCACTTACTAAAGAAAACATTGCTCTCACGCTGGCAGAGAAAAAGGGAAATATACGGAAGTACGATACTTGTATACAGGGACATTTGTGTTTAGATTTCCCGTCTAAATACTTAGAAATCGGTCAAAGTTACAGCTCCCTTTAACTCAGCGAACTGCCCACCAATAGTTACCGAGCATTCGAGATAACGGAAGTTGACTATAGTGAAAAATATACGTATATTTTTTAAGAGAAAATTCAATAAAGAGTCAAGTTTTAAGAGGAAATAAAATTCTGTTCGGGTTAACGGGCATTCGAGATGGCGGATATTGACTGCAGCACAATTATTTTCTTTGTCTTATCAAAATATGTATATATTCTTTAAGAGAAAATTCAAGAAAGGCTCAAGTTATAATTGAATCCTAAGTCCAAATTATGAAGCTTTCATTACATACTACTGCATCTATACATTTAGTTTCGGGGTAACTATACAAACAGGTTCGAGATCGTACATTCTTATATGTGGTGTGGATACTAAGGCACATCATCTACACCGCACAAACTTCTCGGGTTTGTCGTATAGTGTAAGTGTCCGGTCAGTTCAACTCAGTTATTTACTTTGATATTTTTAATCCTACAAATATTATATTGCAATTTACGGTTTTGGTTAATTCCAGAGTCTATTTCATCCCTATTATGCCTCACTTTCACTTTCTTTAGCCCTGAACATGGAAAGAGCGATATGAAATCTATTTAGGTTAAATTTAGCACTAACTTTACTTACCATTGTTTTTAATAGATAGTTCTCTAGTTTTCTTACATCTCAAATTACATTCTTTTTACTTGCATGGTATTTGGTAATTCTATTAGTAATCTAAATATCCAATATGCACTAAACATATTGTATTTAATATATATATTCGATAATCTTAAACTGGAAATGTAAATAACAATAATGCTGAAGTTAATACATATATTGAATTTACTTATTCAATTCGTGTATATTGCGAATGGAAACAATATAGATTTCCAATCTGTTTATTTGGATGCTAGATGTTTGGCTACTTGTTCCAGTGAGGTAATTTTAAGAAAATTGATATCCTGATATTTATTTATATCGCTGTATATCGTTATCATATTTAACATTACACACTGCAAGTCCGTTACTAGTCTATAGTATCCTGAAAGTTACAACACATTCCACCTGATAGTTTTCAAGAAAATCAACTGACAAAAATTATGGTTGAACTTAGTGCAGGTTCACTTTTACGAAATATAGCATAACGCAGTAAGTATTGTTAGATGACTATCCTAATTCTTGCTCTAGGGGATATCTCAATATGATCAAAATTGACAAGTTCACATGAATTCCCTCTGAGTAATATATACTGACGTCATATTGACCTCTCCATATTTGGTGACGTAATCTTTTTTACTGCGATTTCTCGGATTATATTCGAATTTTCTGTTCTAAGACATTTAGAATTTAATCGTCCCAGCTGTCACTCAAAGTATTTATCAAATTTTGTTGATAATTATCATTTTTAATTGGATGGACTGTCGACTCTCCAGCTCTCCAATTCGGGCTATCAAACTATGGGCCATTGTTATCTCAAACCTATTGAGTATTTTGTTATAAAATGTATTATAGTTGAATAGGAAGTTATATATGGCAAGTATATTGCACATAATGACATAATTCAAAATTTCTGGTTTTTGAGTTTTGTGGTTATCACACCTCTTCATACGTATATATGTGGTATATTGCTAAAATTTCGGAAACAGCTCAAGTTGAACATATTACGATTGAAAGGGAAGTTGTAAATGGGAGCCTATTTACCCGGTTGGCTTATCCATAGCATTCTATATACTAAGCCAATGTGAAGTTGGGGATATACTATATGTGTGTGCAAGATAATTTGGCCAAAACGTTGAAGGTTGTCAAGTTATTGGTGAACACGGGCATAGGTATCTCATCCATGGTTAATACTCTAACTCTGAAACGTGTGAACTTTCTCATTCCAAATTTTTTGATGACCTGATCATATATTTTGATATGATATGAAAGGAAATTGTGTAGTCATCAATAATGCCATATGTTTTCAAAACTGCGTGCAAGATGATTTTGCCATAACGTTGAAGGTGGTCAAGTTATTGGTGAACATTGGCAAAATATGTCATCCATGGTCGCTACTGTAATGCATGAACTTTATCATGCTAAACTTTTATATTTTGAATTATAAAATCCTGAAATCCCATGGTAAAAGTTTATTGTATATATGCAATAATAGATTATTTGCAGACTTCCAAATGGCCATTTTTGGTCATACAACTGTCTAAAAATAACTCGGGTAACGTTATTCATTCTGAAAATTTTGCAGAAATGGATTATGTGTATAGTTTATTACCACTAATACATTTAGTCGGTCAAAAGTGTACCATTTTGACACTATAGGAATATTAAGATTCCCTATACTTAAAATTTCAATAGACTCATGCCTTAGTATATAAAATGCTATGGATATGGATAAGCCAACTGGGTCCCATGTTCAATCGTAGTGGGTCTAACTTAAGCTGTTTCCGAAATTTTAGCAATATACCACATATACCAGTATGAAAATGTGTGATAACCACAAAAACTCAAAAATATAGGAAGTTATATATGTGGAATGCAATATACACTCCTTATATCTTCCTATTCAACTATAATGCATTATAAAAATACTGAATAGTTTTGAGATAACAATGGCAACTAGTTTGATCGCCCGAATTGGAAAGTCGACAGTCCTTACAATTAAGAACTATATGATAAGTATCAACAAAATTTGACCAATCCTTTCAGTAACAGTAGGGACGGTTAAATTCAGAGCGCCTTAGTACAGAAAATTAGATATAGTCTGAGGAAGCACAATAATTAAGATTATGGGAACCTCTCAATAATTTTTATCATATTTAGGGATATTTTCCCTAACAACTCAGGAATGCTATAACATTTCATTCTCAAACTTTGTGCTAACCCCATTGAGTGACCCCTCGTTCGGTCCTGTAAGGCGTACTGAGTCTAGTTATACACGCATCGACCTCTAAATTATCTTTGAACACGTTTACTTGATCGTCCCCGCGGCATGATGTTTTCTTGTAAGTATTTCACGTATTTCTTACAGATACATAATGTCATCATCTGGTTTGTGAGAAATTTTTGCTATAATTGCAAAATATATATTTATGATATATACAGTAGAGTTCGTCTATTTTCAATTGCCTTATTAGCAAGTTTTCTCATAAAAACACGACTTGCTAATAACTTAATACAGGAACCTTTAGTTCGTTTATAAGCAAGAAGAACTTGCTATTACACGAACTTTTAGTTCGTTTATTTGCTTCGAACTCTTTAGGATACACACACACACACACACACACACACACACACACGTGTACTACAATATTCTTATACATATTACATTATTACATACACATATGTACGTGTACTATAACAATAGTATTTATCAAATTGATTAAGTTGCTCTATTAGCAAGTTCGCTTATTAGCAAGTTTCTCATATAAAACCCGACTTGCTAATAAGCGAACTCCAGCAGATTTCTGTAATTAGCCATGATGTGTAGTTACTAGACAGTTTATATTACAAAATTTTTATTTCTTTAACATTTGAAACTTTTATGCCATGATCTATATCAGTGGTTCCCAACGGGGGCTTAAACGCCCCCCGGACGGCGTTTGCTTTGCCTCAGGGGGCGCTGTGGGGGGGGCTGACAAGATAATGAGCCGTTGGATGAAGATTTATTTTACATCTGTAAATTTTGCGAAATACTATTGTATCATTAGTATGTTGTGCACTTCACCCATAATGACAATTCTAACACGTTGGGCCCACAAGAAGAGCTAAGTATTCACCATTTACAATCAATCAATGCTTTCAATGGTGTTGTTTCTTTGTTTTGAATTATCAGTTCAGACGGCTTCTTAACAAAGAAGTTATAAAAAGTGATCATACCATGTAATTTCATTAATTACCTCTATAATAGACACGATTTTTCTTGCATATCCAATCATGGCTGAAAACCCCAAGAAAAAATGCCGTCAATACTCCATAGATTATCTGAAATTTGGTTTCATCGCTTCACCTACTAATCAACAATTACCCTTTTGTTTACTCTGCAATCAAGTGTTCTCTAATGAGGGCATGAAACCTTCACGTACGTGCGGCCATTTGACGAAGGAACACCCTGATAAGAAAGACAAGGATCTCAAATATTTCCAGACTTTAATCAGGCAGTTTGCAAATCGTAGTTCCATAGATGGAATGATTAACAAAATTACTACTAAAAATGACGATGGTCTTGTTGCTTCTTACAATATATCTCTTTTAATCGCCAAATGTGGCAAGCCTCATACAATAGGTGAAAAGTTCATCCTTCCAGCTATAAGAGAGGTTATATCTCCTGTCATGCATCAAGATACGTCTAGTGTAGTTAGATCAATTCCCTTAAGTAATAACTCAGTTTCGAGGAGGATCAAAGAATTGACTATAGATGTTGAACAACGGTTGTGTAAAGTTTACAAACAACGGAATTCGCTTTGCAGCTTGACGAGTCAACCTTACGTGACAATGAAGCCTTACTTATGGCATATGTACGATATATTCACAATGGTGTATCAAAAGAAGAAATGCTCTTCTCCAAGCCACTAGAAACAGATACTAAAGGTGAGACAATATTTATGGTGGTAAAGCAATTTTGTGAAGAGAAGAACATACCAATGGGAAATATTATTGCGTGTGCTACTGATGGAGCACTTTCAATGATTGGACGTGATCGTGGTTTCATAGCTCATCTGAAACGAGCTGTGCCAAAGGTTTTCTCTATTCATTGTGTCATACATCTTCAAGATTTGATCGCCAAGCACCTAACACCTGATCTTCACCAGTCTTTTCAAATCGTGATTACTGCTACGAACAAAATCAAAAAGAACTCACTGACTGATCGCATCTTTCACCAACTTTGTGAAAACAATGATGAAGATTACAAACACCTCCTTCTCCATACTGAAGTTCGGTGGCTTTCTAAAGGTAATTGTTTGAAACGATTCAATCAACTGTTTGATTCTATAGTCGAGTTCCTAGAAGAATACGATTAAACTCTGGCAGAAAAGGTTAAAATGATAAGGACTGATGTGACTTACTTAGCTGACATTCGTGAATCTGAATATAGTGAATATGCAGCTACAAGGAAATAATACTACTCTTATTCAAGTGAAGGGCGTTGTTCTATCATTCTTAAGTAAACTAACCTTGTTCCGACAAAATATTGCGCATCGTGAATTTGGGCAGTTACCTTGTTTAAGTGAACTGGATATGGTAAATAATAACATCATTAGAGATGACAACATTCATATTTACTGTTCATATGTTGATTCCCTTAGCGAAGATTTGTTGATTCGATTCAAAGATTTAACCGAGTTAGTTATCCCTAATTTTGTGATAAATCCATTTAGAACAAATATAGAAACTTTGGATCCACAATTTCAAAAATTCATCGATTTGCAGAATGATATCGAATGCAATGCCATATTCACCCAATGTGGATATAGTGCATTCTGGATGAAGAAGGAAGTCTCTGAACGCTATCCCCATATTTTTCAAACTGTAAAATTAATGTTTGTTGCATTTCCATCATCATATCTTGTCCAAAAGGGATTCAGCACAGTAGTTAATCTGCTCACAAAACAAAGAAATCGACTGGAAATAGCAACAAGAGGCGACTTGAGACTCTTTCTGACGCAGTTAGAACCGGATGTAGTCAAACTAGCAAAGAGCCACCAAAGTCAAGGATCACATGTTCCAACGTATACTGATACTTAGATTAGTCCCTAGATACTCTATCAGTCTATCTTTAATATTTCTATATAGCAGTAATTAAAACTGATTCAATAAAGTATTAAATAGGGGGCGTTCTGTAAATATTAAGTCTATAAGGGGGCGTTAAATTGGTAAAGGTTGGGAAACACTGATCTATATCATAACCATAATTTTGCAATTATCTTAAAGATTTCTGACAAAAACAGAGGATGACTTTATGTATCTGTAAGAAATACGCTAAAAGCTCATAAGTAAATATCAGGCCGCTGGCACGATCACGTAAAACCGTGTTTCAAGATAATTTAGATGGTCGATGCGTGTATAACTAGACTCAGTTCGCATAGCTGCGTCAACGTATGGTCACTCGATGGAGTTATGACAAATTTTGAGAATGGAATGTTATAACATTCCTGAGACATTTCTGCGTAGCTAGGGAAAATATCTCCAAAATATTGTCAAGTGACCCATTAAATGGCTGGAAATATTTGCTGAGTACGAATCTAGTGTTTCCAAGTTCGATTAGATTTGAACAGGATCTATGGTTATGGTTAACATATAGAAAAGTTTGATGCTTTTATCCGGTATGTTCGCATAATGTTGCTAAGCTGCCCAACTAATTATTCTCGTGTGTTGTATATTATGAATTTAAATGTACAGTAGAACCTCGTTAGTACTAACACGGTTAATACGCTTTGCGGATAGTACGAACAAATATTTGCACAAAATCAGGTCCCTACAATGGTTATTCAATTGATTTGGCTCCAGTTAATACGTACTCTGGCTAAGTACAAATTTCGAAGCGCCGGTCATGTACTTATTAACGAGGTTATATTGTAGATAAACACGCAATAATTATTAACAACTAGCGCGCTTCGCTTGCTAGGTCCCTGCACTATAGGCAGAAGTATCCTTGAGCTATGTCCCTTGTTTTAGCATAAGTATAAAACAGCTACATTTGTAATGCATTTGGGTCGCTACGCGATGGGATATACTCAGCACTACGTACTTCTAGGTTAATTTCTGTGGAAATTTCTATTTTTTATTATCCATGGTCCATCCAATTTCCATTTAATGGCCTTGTGTGGTAATACTGGAGCGTACGTGGCTTTTGGTAATTAATCTCAGCACTTCGTACCTCATGTATTAAGAAATTATACAATTCTTGAAATCTGGAGAATTATCAATTTTTGCTCAGACATGATGGCGTAATAATTTCAGCATATTTGGCATATTGTGGTGTAGTGATTCATATTTACAACATCTATCATTTATATTGGATGAGCAATGCCTGATAATATAATTTTTCGAAGATCAAATCAGGTGATAAGGACGTTATAGTTTCGTCAAATATGTAGATTTTCTTCCAAGACTGGAACATGTCCGGGCCAGTTCCAAAATACCCCTATTTGCCGAACATCAGCTCTGGGGTGTTGGAGTGTATGAGAGAATTTCGTGTGTACATGTGCACACGAATTTTTCGGGTGTGCGTGTACACACGATGCATCCTTAGTGAATTAGGGAAATGCATATGGGTCAATTAATATGAATTTAAGGCCCAGGGATCGAAGTGTAACGCTTTAAATGGTCCTTCACCAGATAGGGCCAACATAGTTGAGGCTGGGTGACAATACTTAGTCCCGAGCGGGTCAATTTTGACCAACATAAATTATAAGCAATATTCTTAACTAGTCCGTTCAAAATCCCATTCAACGAGTAGCTACGTAGCTATCGATTCCAAATACCCAATCCAGCAACCAAGAGGTAGTTGGACATTTGGACAACATCCTCTGGCAAGCCTAACACTAATCCAAGGAAAGTTCCTTCACTATATTCCAAACAGTGAACAATACACATAATCATCCATTAGAAGCTATATATATTCAACTAATTTGATCAAAACTGTTCAGCAACTAGATATCGCTTCCAAATACTCCAACCAACAACCAGGAGGTACGGAGACACTTGGTCCAATTATAATCGACATTAACTGTTTCCAAATTTAGTGCGATAACTTATATGAAATACCATCACTGTGAATCTAACACATTTTAATTGACCCACATGCATATGGGTTCTAGTACACTGAAGATGGATTGTGTGTACGCGTACGAACGAGATAAATCAGAACACAAAATTCTCTGATACACTGCAACATATACACATATATATAGATAGAGATTATTCGCGTTTTAATAGTATAGATTAATATACATAACCAAATAAGTATAATGTCGAAATATAAACCAAAGTCAAAGAGAGGGCAGTGGACGTCCGAATAATTCATGTTCCAAGCAATATATATGTTTGTTACTAAATTGGAAATGTTTATCTGGTGTTAAATATGACAATATATGTCTGATCATTTCCATACAAATATAGTAGATATCTACCGAATGATATATTTATAAATTACTCCCAGGAAACTAATGAAAACTCTCGAAAGTTGTTATCATATGAGAAGTCCCTGATGCAAAAAAACATGATGCACTAAATAGAGTTTCCAACAATCCCTCTTGGGTTATAGCATGCTTCGTAAAATCGATTAAGTGTGAATTTCAATTAAAATTTGTACCATCTAGATACTCCCAAATCGGGTTGGAAATAGTTACATCGTGGTATATGATTTCTTTCCAACCTGTATACCAACATCGAAGCGGAAAGAATATGTTACAACGAAATTATGGCGACCTTAGTAAACATGGGTCTTTACTAAACCTACCATTTGAGCCCCGTTTAGGGTCAAAAATCGCGAATTCGAATTTGAAATTCAACAGATTGAGCTATAATTTGCAGGTTATTATAGACTAGTAAGGTACTATCAATATGGAAAGTTTCAGGAAAATCGGAAAAGGTTTGTGAATCTTTGGATGCTTTGATATGAAATTACCATGTTTATGTCAAGTGACAACAACAAATGTTGTTGTTACTTGACGTACAATAGAGCAGTGCTTTCCAAACTTTTATGTCGCGGTTCCAAAATTTCTTCATCACAATTCCACGGACCCCTGCTTTTGGTCTCATTATTTGTGATTATAAATTGTTATTATTATTGTATTATATCTGTGTTGCCAATTAACTCATCTTCATCAGATCCCGAAATGTATTGACAATTTGTATAGAGTATATTACTTTTAGTTAGGTAAGTATCCAATTGTCTTCGCTTTCGTTTGGCCATAAATTTCTTTATCAACGATAGCAATTAATAACTAAAATATTAATAGATATTAGCAAAGGTACAATCTATTTAAACAATATCATTGAAGCCCTACCCATTCTCAACACAGGATGATTGTTTTCATTTAACGCTCTATGTTATATGTTTTCAGGGTGACGTAATTCTAAATAGAATTCTGGGAAGTGTAATACGTGTAATTTGTTTATTATTCGAGGAAAGCGAAAGGAATTCCGATATTATCGTAGATGTTGTGTGAATATCTAAAACTAAAGAATAAAATTTGCGTAAATCACTTCCATAAACTTTCCGCGGCCCCCAGTTTGGGTACCCTGCAATAGAGTATTGGTGTTTGGAAGTACACCAGGTGCGTGTACACACACCAATTTTGTTGATACACTGCAACATGGTATGCAGCCTTACACTTGAATACCTTATTAAATGGTTAATTTGGAGAAAATTCTCATAAGCTAATTGTGTGTTGTTTTGCTCATAATACTTGTTCATACCCCCCGTTACTGTTCACGCAACTTCAGTCCGTAGATCAATACAAGATATACACTAACCGAACAAAAGCACCCGCACACCACCAAGTATACAATTGTATATCCTGCTATGCAGCGAATATTTGAACATGCTTACGTTAAGGTACCTAAAGGAACTATTTGACTGTTAATTAACATTATCCTGACTAAATATATGAAAGTTTTCCAATTAGATATTTTTAGTCACCCTTTGCTCATTTATTTCATATCTAGCGCGATTTACTTGTTTGGTCGCTCTGCAAAAACTTAATGCCTCAGGTTAGCTTGGTATTAAACAACTAAATCACTTAATGCTTTTGGTCGCTACGCGACCGGATATAATCAGCACTATGTGGCTTGAGGTTATATTTTTGCAGAAATTTAATTATTTTATCATCCATGATCCATCCAAATTCTATTTAATGGTCTTCTGTGATAATAATGGAGCTCCTATGTAACTTTTGCTTAGTAATCTCGGCACTCTGTGCCTCATTTATTTATAAATTCTATAAATTCTCCAAATTTGGAAAAATTTCAATTTATGAATCAAATTTCCAACTTCAATCATTTATATTTGCTGAGGAGTGCTTAGTATTATGATTTTTCGAAAATCCAAAAGGGTGACAATACGTCATAATTTCGTTAGATGTGAATTTCGCTCAAGACTCGAACTTCCCGAGTCAGGCCAAAAATGCCCCTGTATGCAAAATATCAGCCCTGGAATCTTCCAGTTTCTTCAATCAATTCCGAACATAGAGTACTAATTGTACAAAATATAAATGGAACAATTCTGGTAGCATGTTTGAATCCGACGAGTCTGTATTACCCCTCTATAACCCAGTATGAATATATATTATTTTGTTAACTTAAATGCATTTTAATACTTGTACCGCATGTGCCGTATGTGGTACATATCAATGATTTGTGCTCCACTCGTATGTTAACAAAATATTGGGAATATTGACTGCCTAACAAATAGACAAATATTTGCTAGTCAGTTTATAGAATCTTAAATTGATCTTCATACTGCTTCTCATTCTGGTGCTAATAATTCATAGATGTGGCACAAATATTAAATACTAACAAGTCGATAAGATTGGCTTTAAATAATATTATATATTCATACTGAGGTGATACAGAACCCTAGAATTCAAATATTATGTCAGAATTGTTCTATCTAATGTTAATTCGTGCAATTAGCTATTGAATAATTAATTAGTTCATCATCTATTAATTTGCAGAGTGTGGCTAGAAAATATCGATTTTGAACAATTTTCGTACATTCATTCAGGACAATGTTACCATAGTCAAATAGTATGCATATTCAATATTTGCGTATGACCAGGATATAGATTAGTATATAGTAGTAACTTGTAAGTACAACACGGATAATGCGAACAAATATTTACACAAATTCAAGTCCCTACAAAGGCTTTTTAATTGTTTTTCCTCTGGTCATCCCTACACCGGAAAATAGTAAAAATTTATACAGTCCGCTTTGTACGCATTAACGAGATTCAACTGAGTTAGTGGTGTGCAAATTAGTTAGTGGTATGCAAATTACTCTAACTTATACACTAACAAAACAATACTACTTGCAACAGTACTTTTGTTTGGTTAGTGTATACCATAGATTCGGGCAATATAACATGATATTAAATGCGAGCGAAGCTTTCCGAAAATTTACGATTTGCAATTTGAGCAATTTTTCAGTGTATTATCATGATTTTAGAATATGCTGCTCATTCCCTACTCTGTACGACCTATAGCTATACGAATCCAAAGTTTATGCTGATGAAATGAAAGAATTGTTGAAGACATGAGAGATACTGGACTTGTTGAGCTACCTATAATTATGCTAAATTTGTGATATCCATGATTATTATTTAGTTTAGTATTGGGTTGTCCGTTCTTGAGAGATAATTTGTATTAAGAACACTATTCCGGCCAGTACTCTGTCCTTTATTCGGAATTCGGTTTTGTCCACTTTTCGGAGACTGTTTAGAAATAATTATATGTATGTTAAATTCATTCCGTTCCAGGAAGTCTGTCCGTTGTAAATGGGTTTTCCGCTTTTCAAGTATCCGTATTGATACTCCACTATAATCCGATCATAGATCATTCCAACATAGCCAAAAACGCTTCAAAATACACCTCATCACACCCACAGGGTTTCCAAGAAGTCGGACAACATTCTAGACTAGGACAGACACTAATGCATGCCAAAATTCCAAACAACAATCGTTATAGTGTTGATAATTTGACAAGACTTGTTGGTAATCTGACAACTAATGGTGTTAGTAATATGCAGCATTCTCGTATATTCATGTTCACTATTAGAGGTTCATTAAAATTGAATCATATAGGGATTTAACAAATAAGGTGTGTTTATTAATTAATTTAAGTGAGGTTCTCCCTAATATTAATTCGTAGGGATAATTTGGGACTGGAAATAGTGTTCACAATCTAGGCTTCACTGTAATAGAAAGCTATGAATAGATATAAAACTCCTTAATCAGTGGCAATAGTAAAGTAGAATAGTATGTTACCAATAAATGTTCTAGAATTGAATCCTAAATTTTCGAGTCGTTGAGTGAATTTCTCGCCTTCTCCGCCCTCTCCTACCGCTGAGTAGTTTACTATATCGATCACTGAGTCATTTTATCTTTTCTAATCTTTTAGTACTCGACAATCAAACCATTGGAAAATTATGTACGTACGTTTGTTACTTTCTATTTACCAGTGCTCGACAAATTCGATGGATTGGTGGCTATAGCCACCAGAATTTTTCCTTAAGCCACGAAAAGTAATGTATTATGGCTTAGTTATGCAGGGTAGTTGCTTTGTTAGTCACCACGGAATTCAATTTGTCGAGCGCTGATATTTACCTATTTATCCTTATTGCTTTATTTAATTAATTTCTCATTCTCTCCATGATTTCCAGTCAACTCGTACCACACCAACTCGTACCAGGTCAACTCGTTCTTAGTCAACTCAGGCTAAATCAACTCGTGCTAAGTCAGCTCGTACCAAATATTTAAGTTAACTAGTACTTCTTAAGTAAATTCGTACCAGTTTCTAAACTGTAACGACTTTTAAGCAAACTACTGCCAATGACCAACTCATACCAGTAGAATAAGTCAACTCGTTCCAATTTTTGAGTCAACTCGAACCAACTCTACCAATTTTTATGTCAACTCGTACCAGTTATAAAATCCTTTTTCTGTAAACTCGTGGTGAATAGTTCAATATTCGGTTACTATATTATCAGTAGTATTCGGTGGACATAACAAAATATTATCAATATTAGGTCGAGATCGGTCGATAATTTTCTGAAATGATCCCGATCCTTCCAAATATCTACAAGTAATAGTCTATTTTCTTAATTTAGACTGACTAACCAGTACAAGTAGTTACTAACTCGAAACTCTTAATTCAATCTATTGTTCTCTACTTTTATTTAATTTGCTCAATGATCCACAATCCTAAAGGAAGATTAGGATAATAACGCACAGTCGAAACCTGTTTCTCTCACTTATCAGTTGTTCTAACTTTATGTATTTCTCAGATTGTAAATAATGTGCGATTTACATATACTAGTCCGCTTCGCTTCCTAGGTCACTGCGCGACGGCCGACATATCCTTAATTATCGTGCATTGGTTTAGCATAAGTGTGAGATAGTTGTCAGTGCTTTGGTCTTGCTACGCGACGGGATATACTCTGCAATACGTGCCTCGAGTTTAACTTTTACGGAATTATTTATATTACCTATGATCCATCCAATTTGCATTAAATAACCTTCTGTAGTAATACTGGAGTTGCCACGTGGTTTGTCGTTAGTAATTTGCCTCAAGTATTATGAAATTCGGGAACATTTGAATTGTTTGTCAGTAATGGTGATGTTATAATTCCATTATTAGTTTTTATTTGGTCAAAATCATGAGGTCAGGACATTTACATATTGAGGAGTACCTGTGATTCACATTTCAAACTTCTAACATTTATATTGGGAATCCAAAAAGGTGACAATGATGTCAATATTTCATCATAGGAGTGAACTTTCATCCAAGACTCGAGCTTGTCAGTCCTGGTGGGGTCTTCTAGTTTCTTCAATCAATTCTGGACATACAAACATATTTTTATCATATATACATAAATATTTATATTTAGGGCATTAGTTTCGTGCGATCATTGACCGCGATCTGTTTTTGACGTTCGATGGAAGATCTCCGATCATTTTATATACAGTGAACGATTATAAGATCACCTTCATTTTATCATATTTTCGATCTTTCTAGACAGACAGAATTTGAAAATTTGGTAATCTATACCCAAAATGTTTATAAAAATGTATGTACTGATTTCCATGGCAATCGGACTGGTAGATTTCACATTGCCGCCCGGACGGACGGACTGCTGCAGGTAATAGAGCATCTCCCTACCGAGGTGCTTAAATTTCAGAAATGTGATCGGAAAAATGATCATGATTGTGTTCGCGATCCTTTTTGTGCAAGGATCGGAATCATGATTTCCGATAATTATTTATTGAACGATTGGGATTGTGATCATTAATTTCGTGACCAACCAATGCCCTATATATATATATATAACAGTAGAACCTCGTTATTACGAACACGGTTAATACGAACAAATATTTCACAAAATGTGATCCCTACAATGGTTTTTAATTGGTATTTCTCCCGTTAATAGGTACTCCGGATAAGAAATACAAATTTTAAATGTCCGCTCGTACACTTATTAACGAGGTTCTACTAAATCTGATATATATGTACATATATTGGATTGGGGTGTATGGCAACTGTTTTCGAGTAAATATTCTTATAACCGGTCAAAATTCCATGGACTAGAATACAAAAGATTCAGTAAATCAAGGAAAGGTTCTTATAACCAGCATTTTTAGCCCCCTATTCGCTTGGTAAATATTGAATATTTAGCTCATCCAGGTGATCCGAATGATGGCTCATACACCCAATATATAAACGTCGATGAGTTAGTGATTAATAATATTTTAGAAAATCTGCAACATCGCGAGCAAAAATACAAATTACAATCTGTGGTGACTATCACGCTAAAAGTGGTCCACGAAAATTTGGGTCGGTTATAATTGGTCCTGGTAAAAAATTGTGACCTACCTCAAGACAATATTCCATCCTCCAATGTCTCTTAACTAGCTCTTAGAGTTGTCTAGACAGATGTTTCATAGATTAGCGTAGAAAACTATAGTAGAACCTCATTAATACATACACGACCGGTGCTACGAAAATTGTACTTCTTAGCCGGAGTACGTATTAACCGGAGCCAAATCAATTGAAAAACCATTGTAGGAACCTGATTTTGTGCAAATATTTGTTCGTATTATCCGGAAAGCGTATTAACCGTAATCGTACCAACGAGGTTCTACTGTAGTCCCTGTATGCTATATCAGTGTCTCTTTACAATTTTTGGGGAAGTTCAGAGATAGTTATTTGATGAATTTTCACAACTTCTACAAGATATCTAGGCACCGGCAATTTTGGCTAGGTAGTACTATTTTTGGCCCTGGAACTATTTTTTCGTGATATGGCTGCATACCCATATCTCGAAAAAGTATTGAATTTATTTATGGTGGCACTATATAATGTTTAATTTACCTCGATCGTGAACCGTCAGCCTCAATATTAATAGTGCCACAAATTCATTATACCACTTTAAATAAATGCAATTAATATACTATGCTGTTGGCATTAGGGATCGATCGGGCCCCTGCCCCTGCCAAAAGTTGAGAACCCGGCCCTTGGCCAGCCGGGGTGTTTAATGAAATTTATGCTCAGAGTTAATTCTAAAGCAAAACATCATAGTTTGGAACGAAGAAATTATATGCGAGATACTAAATCAAAATATATACGTATCTCTATAATCTATCTAAATCCTGCTTGTATCAAATCTATACTATCATCATCAATTTCCTCGACCTGTCGATTAGGAAGAACCACTTTAGGAGCTGGTTTAAGTAATTTGAATGAGCCAAATCCAACAGCTCTTAAGTTGTACTTGAGGAACTAGGGTTCGACCGAGTCATCGGCCAAGGCCCCGGTCCCGGCCGAAAATTAGTACTTTTTCCCTGGCCCTGGCCGAAAATTGTGCTCCCGGTCGATCCCTAGTTGACATGTCACAGAATGTGATTATATTTATATCTGTTACACTACTCCTATTTTTGAAACCTATCGGCATATTGATGCCAAATATTTGCTTTAGAGATACTCCTAATATACTCTTAGTGTTTAATCTGATCCCTAATAGGGGGATGTTTATATGCCCATGTTTCCATCGTTTATATTTACTGCATTTGCCTTTAATAACTTAGGAATGCCGGTTTCAGCAGTATGTCGCATCAAAGTTGTTCTCTTTACTTGCTAACAAATTTTCACGTATAGAAGTATCTCGAATACCTAGATAGAAAATTTGTTTATTGCCCCCATACCCGGAATCATATAGCAAAAATGGTCTTGGTAATTACCTATTTGGGGGATCAAGATTTCGGCAGCACCTGTTGGATTATCACACATTATTTGAGAAACTTTCTTGTAATTTTCGATAGTTCTTTTAGCAGAGTCTATGTTTTTAGCTTTGCTATGCTTGATGAGGGAATTTATTAAACTCCAATAGCTAATATAGCTTTAGTAATCTCTTCAAAATTGATAGAGCCTTGTTTTACAAATTATACCATTAAAGCATCACAATATGTGTGGGATCTGATCCATGAGTATGACAATCTTCAATTTCATGATTGCTTTACAATCTTCTCGTTTTTCACACTGACCTAACAAAAGTATAGGCTAATCCTTGGATAGTAGCTTTATCTTTGCCTCAAGTACTCTTGAGCAATTCCATTGAAAGAACTCCAGTCATATTTATATTAAAGTATTTATTACGTTTAGGTTAATATGGAAACATTTGTATAATTAAGATATTTGTAGTATTGAATTACTTACCCTATAAGAGTATAGGCTGTGGTTGTTTGTGTATTTTAATCAAGATTGTGCGGCTGCACTATAAACACATAAAAAATATTTCGATGCAATACCTGTATGATTGTTGTCTTGAGAATTTTAATAAGGATTCGTGAAGAATATCATTTTAATTACATAAAAATTACTCCTTGATGCGAAAATTCCGGATACGAAATTTGTAGGAGACCAAATTTCCGGATTCTAAATTTCCTGAAACTAAAGTTCCGTTTACCCTCTCCAGAGTAACTCGACAGATAGAATTCAATTTTTTTCTTGCTATGGTTCAATTCAAACTGGAGTGCCAACCTTCAACATCATTTTTCGCCCTAATTAACTAGTTCTGCACTCTAGAAATTTGGTTTCCAAATGCTGTTTATTATCTACATTTGATAAGTATAGTTAGTTAGGCCAATTAATTGGGGTCATAGCACTCTAAACACTAGAGTATTGGTGCTGATTGACGGACTTGAACCAGGGATACGTTAAGTCAGTGCTTATTAATTCTATTTGTAGCTATAAAATTCACAGTCTACATCTACAAACAATTTTCAGGCAAAAATGACGTTATTTGATTGCTTTCTTAGCATTTATGTAAAAAATGCTCCGGTCTTGTACTCTTAAAGAAGAAATTAATACATTTATGGTTTCAAATTGTATTCCATGGGATCGAAGGATGTTGCTGTTCAAAATATCAAATTTTGTCATTATAAAGTTCCCGTGTTCAGAGTAGAATCCGATTTAATTTGACATCATCATCAAGAGCCAAATTTGGAATTGTTAAGTTTACTTCATCCTTTATTTTAAATGAGTCTCTTCATCGATAAGTCCGGTTAGCAAAAGTCGCCTCAATATTGAAATAAGTTGGGTTGCAAATATTCAATTCAAATGTAGGAACGGCGTGGATAAGGTATTATTCTGAGAATGTACTGGCGCACTATTTGTGGATGGCCTAAATTATTCATCAATATTAATATCACTACTTCGGATGAAATCCTCCTCATTAAGAAAGATATCTAGCTGCACAGTTACTACAGTAACAATAAATGTTCCTTTCTTCGCGAACAGCCTGCCATACTTCTTGAGAAATCCAATTCTGCAAATTCTATGAATCCAACGTCACTCGACTCACATGTAAAGCTTGTTGTCTGGCTGTCACAGTGGGATGCAAATTGATGACATAATATATGTAACAAACATGAAAAAATTGAGAATTTGAATATACAGGGTGCGTCAAAAGTTCTGCAACAAAATTGATTACAATATTTCATATTAACCCTTAAATGAATTTTCTATACTAAGCATCCTTTTGAATTATCTATATACGTACTTAAGTAATAATAGCCACTTAGATTGATACTAGTGTCATGTCAACTAAAAATCATGCTTGAACAAAGGAGAGTTGCGGTTATAGAATTATTTCTCAGTGGTGTTGAGCAAAACCAAATTTTCAAAACTCTTGATCCAAAGAAATTCGGCAAATCCTTTATCTGGCGTACCTTGAAACGCTTCAGGGAGACTGGCAATATTACAGATAAGCGAAGATCTGGTCGTCCGCGCTCTATTTGTACAGCTGTGAACAAGAAGAAAGTTCGCCAGCTATGACTCGTCATCCGACCCTTTCCCATTGAAAAATCGCTGCCCGGGTCAAGATTTCTAATGCATCGACTCGGCGAATTGTTACTAAAGTCCTGGGATATCAGTCCTTCAAGAGAACTAAGACTGGGTCTCTAACTGATACAGTTATTCACAAGAGGGTACAAAGATGTCGTAAGCTTCTTACCTGGCTCAAATCTGTCAACCCTAAGAGAATTGTGTTTTCAGATGAGAAGATTTTCAGTATTGATGAAAAATACAACTCGAAAAATTCGTGTATTTATTCAATATCACGGAAGGATATGCCTGAACAGTTCAGAACAGTTCAGAAGAGTCAATATTCTAAATCTGTCATGGTTTGGGCAGGTATATCTTCAATTGGCAAAAACCCCCTTAGTTTTCGTCCCAGAAGGAACGAAGATCAATGCAAAAGTTTATCAAGACCTTATATTAGATAAATATGTTCGGCATATTGGATCAACCTTTATGAAAGGAGAAAAATGGATATTTCAACAGGATGGTGCGCCGGCACACATTGCTAAATCTACCCTACAATGGCTATCAAGCAATGTACCGGCGTTTTTAGGACGTGAAGAGTGGCCCCCATCAAGTCCGGATCTCAACCCATGCGATTATTATTTATGGGAGAGATTGGAAGCTATCGTTAATAATCGTTCTTACAATGATATTCCTTCACTTAAGCGTGCTCTAAAACGAGCTTGAAAAGATCTAGACCAAGAGGAAATTGCTCGTGTCTGTAATATATTCCAAAATAGGGTCAGGTCCTGTTTGAAAGCCAAAGGGATGAGATTTGAAACTTCTTAGCCAGAAATCCTTACATTACTCATTATTGATGCTCATATTATAGTTATTCCACATTTATATAAATGATTGCACCAATATATGAATTGTAATAGAGCTTTCAATATTGTTGCAGAACTTTTGACGCACCCTGTATAAAGATTTTTTTCAGGTTCACAATATACGGAACTTGCTCAGGGGCGTGGCCAAGGGGGGCTTTGGGGGCCTTAACCCCCCAAATTTGTTAAATTTCACCTAAATTATGTTGTAACTTGAAATTCCTATTTGAATGATATACTATATATTCTTTTTTGTTATAATTCAATCTCACTATGATTTCAAACCTATTTTGCCGTCCTACAGTAATAATACATTATATATCATACTTAGAGTAGAAGCCTACACAGCGACTGGTCGCAGGCTTGAGTAGCCTAATTGTTAATAATTGTTAACTCATTGTTTTTAAGAGATAAAATATTATAGCTCAACTATACTATAGTACATTCCATTTGTGTACTATAGTATCGTACAGTTTGAACTTAAAGACAAAGTTTACTAATTCCGGATAAAGGATAATGAATTATCAAATTATCGAATTATCTATTATTCTTTATTCTTCAGGTCAAAATTTATTTGATATATATATTTCCTTTAAGTTAATCGGACACAAAATACACTAATTAATTAATCTGCTATCACTGGGAAAAGAAAAGTCTAGTATTGATTCCTGGCAGATTGTATCGTTAATATGCGACAATTATAGTATGTCAAAATTCTAGCAATCTCCTTTCGCAACTGCCCATACGCCTATGACTATTTGTATTAGAGTTCAATTTGCACCAGACTCAACCTCAGTGCAGTCAAAATTCAAAATTTGTTCGCGTACCAAATAATTATTCCTCACTCAGCCCCTTACAAGATCCTTATCCACCCCTGAGTGCAATATATATACAGTCAAACCTGCTTAACTGCCACCTGCACATAGCGGTCACCTAAAACCAGTTCCCTCCGATTTCCCATATAATGACCTTTCTATAGCGGCCACCATTTTTGGTCCCTTATTGGCGCTAAACCTGTCTATAACGGCCAGTTCCTATATCTAACGGCCACTTTATATAGTGCTCCCATAAAGTCTACTTTGACAAGTCCCTTGAGTGGCGATCATTAACTACTTCCACTGTATCATCTTAAAAATCGGGCACTTGTCTTAGAGGCCATCTTCTCTATATTACCACCTTTCATATAAAGTTGACCGTTTTACGCCTGCGTCATAGTACCAGTGTATGACGGTCAACCTCTCTATAGCGGCCACCTGTATATAATAATCACTTTTGGTCAATCCCTTCTGTGACAGTTATAGACCAGTTTGACTGTAGATGATTCATGGCAATATTCTGCTGATTATACCGATAATTTAGAAGAAATGACAAATCACTGTTTAGAAAGACATTCCCAAATTTGTCTATGCTCTTAAGAATCTCTATCACTCTTCCAGTAGCTACTACTGGTGTAGAAATAAGTTTCAGTAAGTTAAAGTTGATAAAACATGCCTAAAATCAACTATACATCAAGAAAGGCCTTCAGCCTTGCTTTGCTTTCTATAGAACATGAAATAGCTGATTTCTTGAATTACGGTGAGTACCTTATTACTGGAATTAACTCTCCATGAAATATACGCGAATTGGAGATGAACATTTTTAAATACATAAAATTGTTGTGAATGCAAGGGTATACAGTGGGTGACATCTCAAAATCTAACTAGAGAGTCACTTTCAACGCTCATGTTACAAATACTTAGCGAAAAAAGCATAGTTTGTTATTGAATTATTGAACTACAACGAGTAACTATATACTTTGCTAAGATATATTGCATTCATCCTAATATATAGTTTTTTACAGTTTCGTGACGACCTTTCTTTCGTTTTGAGGGGGTCGTCCTCGATCAGGTGTCTTTTTAGGATTGGAAACTATTCTTTATCTTGATTATATTGTTGTTTGATGCTAAGCTAGTTTCTTCATTCGACGAGTGCAAACGCAGGTGAACATCTTTCTTAGCTCTAACTGAACATTCTTAGCACTTTCAGGAGTTTGAAAAGCGATTCTTGCAACTTCTTTACACTCTGCCATAAATATTTGATGCCATTCATCTTTGGTGTTAGATTGGTTTGTTGACACTAAGGGAACAATATTATATTTTGAAGAAATTCGTTGGTTGAGTGGTCCAATCTTTCGCTCTTCATTTTTTTATACGAATCATGCTAATTGCTCCTTTGGGCATATGGTTTAGACTATTCCCTAAGTAACTGCGGAAAATTTGACGGCAAGGGATTCCCCAGCAAGTTGGAAAGAGACAAGAACAATTTATTGGTGTTTTAATGTCTCAATAAAACATCATTTTGATCTATTGTTTCTGAGATAAGTCCTAAATTATCTGCGTTTAACTGCACATTCAGAATGACTTCTTGGTGACTAAGATTATGTTCGTTCAATTTGGAACCATTATCCGATGCTACTATTTTCTTCAGAAAATAGGTTTCTTCATTCTCCGATGAATTCTCCACCTAAAAGATTTGTCGATTGAGTAATTCATAGATCTTATCATCTGTGCTTTAGCTAATTCATAGTAATTGGGGTCAAATATTCTCTTAAATATGCTATAATGCGATGCTAAGTAAAGCTTGTTGCTTTTTCTTCGCTTCTTTCAGAGATAGTCTGTCGATATTCCATTTTTTTTCGGACTTCGGTCAATCGTGTATGTTTACGTCTTTCATACAAAAAATTAAGCCACCTTTTCGTGTCTTTGTAGGTTTTTTCAGTCAATGAATCTTTGTTCGAATCAATGATGTCAATTAATCGATTCCAGTCTAATTCAAATCCTTGGATGCAAGTGCATCCTGCTTCTTACAAATCGACCACCAAGATTAAAGAATATTGTTCCAATTTTGTTTCGGATCGTTTCTCTTACTTAGAATTAGTTTGATATGTGTGAGGATATTTTGAGAGAGGTGAAAAGTCCACAATAGATGTGTAGTAGTAGTAGTAGTAGTAGTATTAGTAGTAGTAGTAGTAGTAGTAGTAGTAGTAGTAGTAGTAGTAGTAGTAGTAGTAGTAGTAGTAGTAGTAGTAGTAGTAGTAGTAGTAGTA